>AXCO02004369.1:0-22322 GCA_000473525.2 Anopheles melas | reverse complement strand
TGATTATGACGCATGCGGTTTCAAACTGTCACCCGCTGCGGGTGTCAAATTCCATACATTTTCAGAAAACGCCTGCACGCCTGCATCAGCGATTACCGCTGCCTCGCTCTCTTTCTGATCCTCAGAGAAAATACCGCTTCTGCAATATGCGCTCTTTGTTACGTTCTTCCCGCTGCAATAATTTCTGCTGATAGTAGCTGAGAGTACAATTCCAGAGAAGCAGAGCGAAAAAAAACCGTGAATCGAAAACGATCCATGCGGCGCCCAGAGTGTTAAACCACAAAAAATGTTGCGATGTTAACCCAAAATTCCACTTCTCTATGTGTGTAGTCTGTTCCCGAATTACGTGGTGCTCGACTTACGTGGACTCGATACGCGGGTTTCCAACATTGACAGATCAAACGACAAATCAGCACAATTTGATTTAAGAATTGTCCAACTCAGTATAAATTGCATTTTGATGATAAATTTAATCCACTTAAAAACCAAAAATATCAGAATGCTCTGCATGAATCGTATGTAATTAATGAAGAAGTGTATAAAAGTACTGGACTGAATAAAAAATGCCGTGTATTAAATTGTATTTTGTCTGAAAACTGTGAAATTCGACTTACGCTGATATACGAGTAACGCGGATTCCTCGGGAACGCACAAACCGCGTAACTCGGGAACAGGCTGTAGCACTTATCAGCTCTTTGTGTATCACAGGTCGTCTGCAGCAAAAATGTTCACGTAATGATGGACTCTGTTAATCCGTCAATCCGTAAAATGTACCTCTTCAAACATTCTACTGCTTTCAGATTGTTGGAGATAGATGTCAACTGTAAACACCTTGGTACACCGCATCGCGCCTAATGTCAGCAATTGTTCACCGGGCTTTGGCGATGCCAATTGTGAGCCAGCGATTGGTTCAACGCGGACCAATCGTAGCGATGCTAGAGGGCAGCACCGTCGCGTAGAAGAACAGAGCTCGCATAAAATACGAGGAACCCGGTTATTTGTTGTTATTATTCGTTCATCCTGCGTACGGTCGACAGGCAGCGCGTGAAGAAGAGTGCAGTTGCAGTGCAGTTTAACCCACGTAGTGCTAGAAAAGTGCTAGTTTCTACTGAAAATGCGTACGCTAGCGGTTTTGTTTGCCGCCTTCCTGGCCGTTAACGCCAAGGTGTACTTTGAAGAAGGATTCAAAGACGGTAAGTTGTGCGGTGCATCGAAGCAGCAAGCGTACACGCATCCGGCCGCATTTCCCGGCAAACTCGACTAAATCCCCATCTTGATGTGTGTGTGTGTGTGTTTTCTGTTCGGTCATTACAGATTCGTGGCAAAAGACCTGGGTCCAGAGCGAGCACAAGGGTGTCGAGTACGGTAAATTTGTGCACACTGCCGGAAAGTTCTACAATGATGCCGAAGCCGACAAAGGTAAATATAAATTGGGTTAGGAATAATGGCACCAGGGGCAGCTTCGTTCGGTTGTGTCTTGCTAAACAGATCGCAAACATCGACGTGTCAATTTTCTAGAATGTGAATGACCGTTACTGTAATGCCCGTAGGCAACGGGATAGTGGCATGGGCGGGGCGGCATGGGGCTAGAAGAGAAAAGTGGGTGTGTATCCACTTGCTGCTAGCAGAAGTGTTTAAGAATAGTAGAGACACTGATAAACCTAAACCATGAGGTGTGAGGTGAGGTTGCGGGAAGGTGCTGGTGCAGTTGCATAATTTTCCGGCATTCACGCTACCACTGCAGACACGCCAGCAAAAAGTCTTTCAGTCAGCTTTTTTAAAAGCGAACGCAAGAACCGTGAGACGGATCATCATCATCATCATTGTCATTCGATGCTTTCGCACGGGAAAGAAAGAGATGGGGCGTGTCGAAGAAGCATAAGAGCGCATATACAACATGGGACATGGAGGGGAATGCGAGGGGTTGTGGTGCGTCAAATGGCGGTGTACCCGGCTTCGCAAGCTAAATTGTCCTCGAGAACAGGAAAAACCGGCAAAACATCATCATCTTCGGTTTCTGTCGCTCTCGCAGAAGGAGGCACCGGTTTGCGCTGCTGTCGCCGTGGCAACGGGTATAGGCCGCTTCTGGCTATGCCACTTTCATGTGTGACGTGTCCATCTAGTGATGCGATATGGTATGATGCTGCTGATGTGTGCGGTGGTGGTGGTGGTGTTGATGGTTCCGCATCAGGGTCGAATGTTCGAGAAACCCCTAGCGCTTGGCTTGCTTTTATCGGCGTTCTCATCGCTTACTTAGTGAAAATGGTTTTATGATTGCCGTTCGATTTTCCATGGCCTTGCCGCCCAGCACTCAAGGGACCAATGCAAAGGGGATTGCTCTACATGCATGCTCATTATTACTGTCATGATTTTAATGCTCAGCCGCGTGAATAGGATGGCGGAGTGGGCGGGGGGAGGACCGGCGGGGGTACGTTTTTCCACCCGGCACCTAGGGCAGGCCGGCCAAATCGCGCAAAGGTGTCGATGTTTATCAAAACGCCGGTGTACGACGGGTACTGCCCTTGCATTATGAAACGAGCATGGAGCATGCAAGGGATGTGTTTTACCTTTGTAATCATTTATTCCGTCCATCGTGTGTAACGTCAACGCGTGCGTGACATTAGCAGCAAACAAGTCCAGCGAATGCTTTGATCTTTTTAATTGCACGTGTCCAAAGGCAAAGCTCTGCCGCCTTCCCATGGTCACGAAAAGTGGACCGGGAAAAAAGAGAGCCAAAGCCTGTTCTAGAAAAAGCAGACTGTTTTGAGTACGAATTTACCAAATAAGTAAATTTAAATTGAGGATTGTTTTTTACTGCGTTTTGATGTTTACTTTTCAGTCTGCCTTTTTTGAGGTCGGTTTGCGCTTTGTTGATTTATTTTTAACACAACAGACCTCATTAGCTTCTGTGGAAGGAGAGGGGGTCTCTATTGGTGTCATTTGGCGGAAGAATTTACGTATTGGTTTTAGATGTAACCACGCCATTCTTCCTGTTTTGTAAATAAATTGTTACGGTTGCAACTACGTATGATGTTTTACGGACACATTTCAAATGGAATCGTAATTAAATTGTGGAACTGTTCTCTGTTCACAGGTCTGCAAACGTCGCAAGATGCCCGTTTCTACGCTCTGTCGAACAAGTTTACGCCGTTCTCGAACAAGGATGATACCCTCGTCATCCAGTTCTCCGTGAAGCACGAGCAGAACATTGACTGCGGCGGTGGCTACCTGAAGGTGTTCGACTGCTCCGTGGACCAGAAGGATCTGCACGGCGAGACGCCGTACCTGGTCATGTTCGGACCGGATATCTGCGGGCCGGGCACGAAGAAGGTGCACGTGATCTTCAGCTACAAGGGCAAGAACCATCTGATCAACAAGGACATCCGCTGCAAGGACGACGTGTTCACCCACTTCTACACGCTGGTCGTGCGCGCCGACAACACGTACGAGGTGCTGATTGACAACGAGAAGGTTGAGTCGGGCAGCCTGGAAGATGACTGGGACTTCCTGCCGCCGAAAAAGATCAAGGATCCGGAAGCGAAGAAGCCGGAAGACTGGGACGATCGCGCGACCATCGCCGATCCGGACGATACCAAGCCGGAGGACTGGGACAAACCGGAGCACATCCCCGACCCGGATGCCACCAAGCCCGACGACTGGGACGATGAGATGGACGGCGAATGGGAGCCACCGATGATCGACAACCCCGAGTACAAGGGCGAATGGAAGCCGAAGCAGATCGACAATCCGGCCTACAAGGGTGTCTGGGTGCATCCGGAGATCGACAATCCCGAGTACGTGGAGGACAAGAGCCTGTATCTGCGCGAGGAAGTGTGCGCCGTCGGCATTGACGTGTGGCAGGTGAAGTCGGGCACTATCTTCGACAACTTCATGATCACGGACGATCTCGAGGAGGCGAAGAAGGTGGCCGCTAGCGTGAAGGAGACGCAGGAAGGCGAAAAGAAGGTTAAGGACGCCCAGGAGGCCGAGGAGCGCAAGAAGGCCGAAGAGGAGGCGGCTGCCGAAGAGGCTGCCAAGGATGACGAAGATGAGGACGATGAGGATGATGCGGACAATGCGCTGCCCGGTGAAGCGACCGAGCTGGATGACGAGGGACATGATGAGCTGTAAAAAAGGAGGCAAACCAACTAATAGCAGTAACCGCCAAAGGGCGGTTCCATAGCGCGTTCCTATGGAATGCGGCAACCGGAGGGAGAAGAGGAGAGTTGTAGTAAACGGAAGAACAAATTGACTGCCACAGAGACAAAGCGAGACGAGCTGGAGCCGAGACCAAAACAAACGTACGAACATGAGGACTAAACGCAGTAGCATTTCACTTACAACAGCAGACCAGGCTAAATGGTAGAAGAGAACGCTTAGGAGAACACAAGTCAAGCAATCTGGTTAAGATAGCAGATAACGTCCAGAGAGAAGCAACGGACTGATGAGGATAAACACAAGGTACACTTGAGAAATGTGGCAGCAGCACTCCCTCAACTGCAGGAATATCTTCTCGATGAAAATATTCTCTTACTTTGCGAGGCTGTGGATTGAAGACACGTGTGGTTATGGTTGTATCCTGGCTACCTATGATTTACAACATTTTTCGGTGTTCCACTGTACAGTATGAACGATCCATTATACTCGCCTGTGTTTGACTATGTTCAAATAGTCGTTTGGATGTGGGCGTACGGGAGAACACACGCGAATGGTTGATTGGAATGCGCAGGATTGCCGAGTAATCTCACACGCCTCTACCGTCGTCTCTCTCTTTTTCCTAATTGCACGTGTCTATCTATTGATTGCCGTGCAAGAGTCTCCGATGAGGCATGGAACGGGCGGCAGAAATGGTTATTGTTTTGTGGGTATCGTTTTGTTTTAATTCTAATTCCCTATAAGAGTGTATCTGAGTTAGGTTTTTAAGAACAACAAGCAGGTAATCGTACAGATGTGTAAAATATGAAGCCCATGGACAAATATCGACAGCTACAGGTAGCAGGTAGCAGCAACAGGAAGAATCCTTGTTGAGCAAATGCCGTGGTGTGTTAATGAAAAAAACAAGAGTCAAAACAAGAAAAAAAATAAAATAAAATTGAAAACAATAACATCGTTTGTTGTATATAACTCCAATGCCTTACCAAACTAAAACGGCTGTTCTGCGAATGGATGTGTCGAATTTAAAAAAAATCCTACGCCTCTGAGACATGGATACTGTCCAAATCTGATGAAACCCTCTTAGCCGCGTTCGAGAGGAAGATGCTCAGAAGGATACTTGGCCCCGTATGTGTGGAAGGACAATGGAGGAGCCGCTATAATGACGAGCAGCTATACGAGATGTACGGCGACCTCACTGTCGTACAGCGTATCAAGCTCGCCAGGCTCCGGTGGGCTGGCCATGTTGTACGCATGGAAACGGACGACCCAGCCCGTAAAGTCTTTTTAGGCTGTCCACAAGGACAGAGGAGGCGTGGTAGGCCCAAATTGAGGTGACAAGATGGCGTGGAGGCGTCCGCCATTAAGGCCGGGATAACGGACTGGCAGACGAAGGCGTGAGACCGTGAGCGGTTGTAGCGCCGGATAAGTAAGTAAGTAATGAAGACTACCACCTTCGCTACTTCTTTTTGGTCACCAATCAATTCTTACAACTACAAACGGGAGATTCGAGACATGTCCATCCTTGCAGGAGCTGGGTGTATATCCAAAAGCAAAGCGATCTTCAACGTGTGCTCCGAATATCCATTTGTTGCAGATCTTTCTTTTGCGTACAAGCAGGATATTTATCTTGTATTGTAATATTATTTAATATCCGGTCCGGTCGTACTACTTTACATCATGTCCGTTTGGAGTTCCTTGCATCGACTGAACTCGCATACGCCGGACGGACTATCCTGCTATGAGAAAACCAATCAATCAAAGATAGACATTGGCGGCTTTATGGCAGGCCTAATCCTCTTAGAATTTGGCGATTGTTGCGCCAAATAAGTAGAATTGTACCTACAGCAAACTTTATGTTACTGTTCGCCACATTTTTATAAATACGATCAACCGGCAAATTCCGAACGAGTTTCGGCACTATGGAAGAAAAATCGAATTCGAATGTAGTTAAATCCGTTTGCTGTTCATATTTTAATGTGATCATCTCTTCCGCGGACTTAAGTACACTAATGTATCGATATAATTATAGTTATAGCTACTACACAATAATGCTCCCTTACCCGCCAAAACAACGGGTTTTCGGTTCCATTACACACGGTGATATACTAAAGGTGTATGCGTTAAATGACAAAAATGCACATTATCTACTATATAGATGATGGGTTACAAAAATCGGAAAAAAAAACCTGGGGACAGGGTTAACGTTTTACGTCTGGCGGAGAAATCGGGTAGCTAAATATATAATATAAGTGTATATAAAAAGCAAGCCACAAACCTCAACAAATCCGTTCCGGGTTCGGGGGTTTTGTTTTTCCTCTCTTTCTCTCTCTCTCTCTCTCTCTCTCTCTCTCTCTCTCTCTCTCTCTTTCTCTCTCACTTCCTATCTCGCAGCAATTATATCTCAGCTCTGGTTCCAGCATTGTGTGGTGTAGGATTGATTCTTTTCTACGGTCCTAAGAATCGGTCGGTCGTGTCCCATATTTCATAGTGTTGTAGGTATTACTTTCCGTTTTCAATTGCATATTTATTCTACTAGCCCCAATTCCGAGCGTTTCCCGTTTCAGCGCTCCTAATCGAGGCCCGTCAATTTGCAAATGTTTAGCCCGCCTACTAATGTCCCTGCTTTATTACTAGTTGTCAATACTTTAGGCATTTATCCACGGTATCTAAGAGCGCCGATGCTAGAAAAAAGCGATTGGAATGATCGATAGGAAATGTTACCTTAATAGCGTTAATTTCACTATTATTACACGTTATTTATTCGCGCGTTCTCTGTGCGTCCACGTTACTACCATGGGGTCAACCCTTTCAACCCTAAATCCTAGCCAAAGAAGAAGCTTGTAGTGTAAATTAATAATTGATAATAAATTCTCCTCCACCCCTTCTGCACCGCGCTCAGCCGTTTGGGCGTTTCGCGATCGAATCGGATGGAAATGTTATCGCCTAGCTTTTCTATCGTACACACATCGCTTTCGCATATCATTCGGACTCCATTGCATTCCAAGAACATGTCCGTCGCGGAGGGGGTACGTTTATCTTATCCTTCATGGCAATGATACCTAGTGTACCTAGTGTAGCGTATGTAAATTATGTGGTTGGTCGGTTGCTTTGTGCCATTTATCCGTAACGCCAATTCGCCTTTCGCCCGTCGAGGCTTCCGTGCTCTCAAGCGTACCTTAGTGTAACTATTCAATCACTGTACACACAAACACGCGCGCGAGCGCGATTCTTTCGTTCGTTGCTAAACTGACTAAAGAAATGTGGATAATTCTTCAGCAATTTGCCTCAGTACGTATCTCGGCAGCCGGTTCTCGTTGCTGCTTCTTTAATAGAAAATATGAATAAAACGTAAAACTAACCCGCAAGTGTGCCAAATACACGAAAAACAGCAGCACTTATTTAGTCTCCCTACTACTACTCTACCCCTATCGGTACCGTCGGTACGCAACCGGGCAGTACGCACAACGTTCTTTCTCTCCCGACCGGCATTACTCCGTTTATCATACCTGCGTAACGCATTGCGCGTACTTTTCTAGCTCTTTCTGAAGCGTTTTTACCTTATCCGACTCACCGCGTAACATTCGCGTCAGCTCTTCAATAAGCCCGTTCTGTGTCGCCAGCTGTCGCTCCATTCGGTTCACCTTCTGCTCCAGCTCCTGAACCCGGCTGCAAACGTTGTCCATTGAGACGGGATGAGCGGGCACAGCGTTCGATGCTTCTGTCGCTGCCCCCAGCGCGGACGATGCTGGCTTACTGTTGTTACCCGCCGTACTGTTGGTGCTGGTGCCGACGATGTGAATCGTTTTGGCGTTACGGTTCTGGGGCGTTGGCGAAATGCTGGTGCTCCGCAGGTTCACACTGACGGGGCGACTGTTTGGTGAGGGCGGTTCATGTGTACCGTTGTTTTCGGTGACCGCCGTGGTCGACGATACCGTACCGGTCGACGACGCGGAGATGGCAATCTTGGTCGTGGTTGTGGACAGGGCAGACATCGATTTAGTCATTGCGCTCACGTTCGATGACTCGAAGGATTGATGGTGCTGCTGGTGCTGCAGCGAACCTCCGCCGCTACTGCTGACTGAGGACGGTGTAACTGTGTCCTTCCGATTGCACGACGCAATCAGATCGAAGGAACTGTTGATATTGCTGGTACTATTGCTGGCGTGATTGCTTTCCGACGGGACACTCGTCGTCGTGGCGGATCGTTCCATTAGCCGGGCACGGACCGCATGACCCGACGGGACGGGTGGTGTAGTGCCGGCCCCACCCGTGGTGGTGGTGTTGGTGCTAGCATGGAATGATTTGGAAATGCTTGTCTCCTCCTGAGTGTGGCTACTCGTGCTGTGTTGCGAGGACGACACGTGATGATGGTGTTCGGGCGATTTGCTTTCCGAGGCAGTCGTCTTTTTCGCCTGACTTGCCTTCAGCTCGTCCATCCACGGTACCTTGTTCTTTTCCCACTCGCGAGGTTTCGCCACCTTAGGCACTGCCTCCTCCGCGTCGGCCGTCGCTGCGGCGGATCCAGAACCGAGCGAAGAGTTTAGGGTCGGTGCTGCCGACACCATCAGGTCTGGCTTCGGACTTTCCGGCTCGAATGAAAGTGACAGCTGATTGAATAGCCCAGAATTGCCATTGCTAAGGGAAACGCTACCACCGTTGGCCGTCACGTTCGAATCGGTGGTAATAATACTGCTTGGTGAGGAGGGTGGCCGCCGTTTGGGCGCTTTCGCCCGATTGGCCCGCATGTCCTTCAGTACCGAAGTGCCACGTTCAACGTGTCCCAGCTCCACATCGATCCGTTCGCCCACGATCGACCGGTCGCCATTGTCCGCCACCTCCGACTTTACCACCTTGCTGCTACCGATGCCGTCCCGTTCATCCCCAGCAGTCGTTTTGTCCTTTTCCAGCGATCCTCCACCCTTCACCTTTTGCTTCAGCCCCGAAAACAGGTTGCCGGTGACGCTCGTGATCGAGGGTGACTTTTTGATGGGAACCTGCGGCTTTTTACCGAGCACTGGTGGCGGGGTGGCCTTTTTGTCGTCCAAATTTTCCAGACTTTTGCGAATCTCGGATGCCTTGTTTTCCAGGCTCTTGCGCGGTGGCTTCTCCGTCACGACGCCTGCCGTGGGGGCTGGCGATACGGCCGAACCGTCCGTGCCCTTGCTTTCGAGCGATTTCCGGTGCGCCGCCACGCTGTTGTACGTCGGTGAACCGGTCACCGAGCCCGCGCCGCCGACGCTTCCGACACTGCCGGTCGATTCGTTCAACGAATCCTTCGAGCCGAAGCTCTCCTTACGGTAGGCCGCCGCCGAGGTGGTGGACGGGTTGGACGTTTGCTTGCCAAACATTTGCATCTTGCTGGCCGTTGGCGGGCGGTCCGGTTTGGGAATGTGAAGCGGATCCTTGACCGGGGAAACGATGCCCGGATGATGAGGGCTAACGCCACCGCTGCTGTAGCCGGTCGTGCTGCTGGCAAGCGAGCGGACCGATGCTGATATGTGCGCGGACGATTTACCACCTTCCGGCGGTAGCAGCGAAACGAAATTGTCCGGAAACACGCCGATCCGTCCGCGCAGCTCGCCCTTCCACCAGCCCTTATCCGGTAGCTCCTTCGAGAGGATGGTGATGATGTCGCCCTCCACCAGCTTCAGCTCGTCCTCGTTGGCGGGCTGGTAAGCGAACAGTACCTTGCACAGTTCCCGTACCGGTTTCGGCGGCAGTGACGGTGCATCATGCCTGTCCAGATCCTCCCGCGAGCTGTTCAAGCTCGTGCGGCTCTTGTTGAGGCTGTTAGTTTTGGACAGGCTGGCACCTAACGAACCGGTCGTCGCCGGTAATCCGCCACCATCGATTGCCGTAACGCCCGTACCACCGCCCACGTTGCCGCTCTTGCGGCTGGACGATTTGGGCGATACGGATTCGATCATTTCGACGAAGTTGGACGGAAACACGCCGACCCGTCCATTCAACTTACCGCGCCACCATCCTTCCTCGACCTAAAACCGCCCAAACAATCCTCATTAGTATGCTGATTTGACAGTCAACAGCCGGCGGGCCCAGTCTGAAAACAAGTCTATTTACCTCCTCGAAAAACTCTACTACATCGCCCACCGCTAACGTTAGTTCGTCGGCTTTGTTCTCCTGATAGCTGTAAATGACTTTGCACCTTCGATTCTGGGTTGCACTTTTATCTCTGAAAGTAAAACAATAAGCAAACCAATGTAATAGCACCATACTACGACAGCATTGTTACGTTGTCAGCGTTAAAGCACACACTTACCGTAGGACCACTTGATTCTTGTCTTGCGATTCTAGCACGCGGACGAAATTGTCCGGAAAAACTCCGGTACGGCCGGTAGCGACCAGCGTGCCTTCCCACCAACCTCCATCCTGCACTTTGATGTTGGTAATGATGGCACCCTTTTTGAGCGTTAGCTCGTCCGGTTCCTTGGCCGTGTAGTCGAACTCGACGACTGCGCTCACTGAAAGTAGGACAAAATAGTAGGTAAAGAGTTGCATCATACCATTGGTTTTGGTTGGTTTTGGGGTTTGATTATGCATTTTCCACCGTTATGAATACACCGCAGACACTGAAATAACACTAAATATTTCGTATGTTATTTCAAACAACGAAACAATACTCAATTTTGAATAGTTCACATTTGTCTATCGACAGGCGCCCGACCTGTAGCTTCGCACCAGTATACCCCATTGCTTGAACTGGTGAACGAAACCTGCGGCAATGGAGGACTGGTTGGTTGGTGGTTTAACCTATATATTCCCTCGCGAGACAAAGCTCCGACGTTCAGGTACGGATCGTGCAAGCATAAGTCCGCGCCTTAAAGCAAGCCTTAGATTTTGGAGTCGCGTTCCTAAGATCGGTCGACCGGTCTGTCTGTCTATCTCTCTCGCATTGCTCTTTCTCGCGTTTCCCCTGGTGCTTAAGAACTAGCACTGCGCTTTATGAGGATATATTCACATTAAACCTTTCTCAAACCGGGATGGGAAAGCGCGGCAGTGGCAGTTGGTGTGAGCGGCGGTGTCGTGAGTGATCGTTGTTCCCGCGTTTCACTTTCCCTTCCCTTTTGTATAGCAAACCGTCATCTTGTGGCGGTGGTGTTGGTGGTTATACGGTTTGGCCTGGTTTTTGGGGCGGTGTACGAGCAGGCATAGGAAAACGCTTGGAATTGATGGTATCCCTAACCGATGAGTGGTGGTGGAGACCGGCCAGTAGGCAGACACGTAGTAAACGTAAAAAGATCAGATGGTGATTCTAATCTGTAAACCATCGGAGGGTCGTTTTGTGCGGCCACGAGCCCTATGCCGACCTATGGAGAGCTCTTCAGCCAAGCAACATGGTAAATTGGTTTTAGATACATTTTTGCTGTAAAACTCAAAAATATCTCAAAAATTAGTCTAATAGAATGGATGTTACTTCAACTAAAAAAACAATATCGGAATGCCTTCTGCATTTAAATAAGCTATCATTTAAATAGAGGTGGAATAGTATGCGGCTTGGTCTACTTGCTGCCAAGTCTGCTTAACGACATCGGTGCAGGATTGTTGACTAATAATGCTATCCTGTTCACAATTATGCATTCAAAATTGTATGCACATTATACTGATTTGAGAGCCGTGACCCTACTGTTTAACAAACATTTCAAATCATAACAGCTCATTGAGCGTAAACACACTGTGTCAAACATGCAGGGTAGTTTTCCGATTACGCCATCGTTAGTGGAAAATACCACCAACTCCAGACGAATAGAAACGGTACAACCGCACAAGAGCAGCAAACACCTGAGATCATATCGAGAGGAGATGGCCAACACTAATAGCGTGAGCTTGAGTGAACCGTTTGAAGGAGAACACGCGAAAGGAAGAATCGAAACAAAACACAAAAAGTATGCGGCACACACACACACACACACACACACACACACACACACACACACACACCGAGCACACCGAGCACACCGGTATCCACCAAATTGAAAGGTGAACAACCGCCAAAGTGGTGACCACCCCTTACATCACATACACACACAAATATATACGCATACACATAAAGCCACGATTGGTTCGATCTTCGTCTACTTTTTCCCCCTTAGATCATTTTTCTAACATTCCATACGATAGGTGATGTTTAGCTATTAGAAGCTTCTCTGCTTAGCTGCCATGTGTAACGTCGTTTAATAGGCAAACTGCCAACAAGAACAGATAGCTAAAACGGCTGGAAGAATACAGCTCTGCGGTGCGGAGAGTCGCCGAACATCACGTCACTTTGCGTCAGGCTGCTCTCGCGCTCCGTTTTTCACCCTTGGAGATGAGCACAATGTTTGCTACTGGCAGAAAGAAGGTTGGCACACGTTAGTCGGTGGTCTGCATAGTTCCGTCACCACAGATGGGAGGGTAATGGAGAACAAGACAAAGAGCAAAAGTGACACCGTTTCAAATGCAATCGACGCGCGGGATGAAGTTTCTAGCACGATCGAGACACGTACGGAGCACGTTTCGAGTGGAGGCTAAACCAACAAATCCATCACGGTTTTATAAGCCATTTCCTCCACAAACGGGTAAACCGGGTCGGTCGCCACCGTTTGTTCACGATGTGACGCTGCTGCCGTGCGATGGTTGCAACTGGGTAAAGCGGCCCCGCGCTATAGTTTCGAGTTGACACTATTTACAAACACTCTCTCGGAAGCACGCTGAAGCGTTACAAAGTTGTAACGAGTGAGTGAAATTTGTGGCTAGCTATATAATTACATATTACAGAGGATAAGGGTTGTTAAATACAATTCGATTTGGTTTCCTATGTAATGGCATATTTTCAATAACCCGAAGTTCAGACAAAAAAACTAGATTTGTAAATTCAAAGACTGGTATTGTTCGCCGATTATGTCCAATCCAACACATGTTGTTTTCCATGATACATCATAGGATTGGTAGGATGAAATCATTAGTCCGTCATGGGAAGGTATTTGTATAAAACGGACATCTGGGTCTATTTTATCAGGTATATCTGAGTACTAAGTATCCACGTAGAAAATAAAGTTTAATTGTTCTGATAAAAAATAAAATCTATTTTCGGACATGGGCAGACGCTATGTCTAAAACCAATAATTAGATCTGAACCACTGAGCCTAGCAAGAGAGACCTGATGCATTACGTTTTGGGTACTAGTCCAATAATTTTTGGTGGTAAATACGGAATCACAATTGGCCACCAAGGTCATGGAAAACTAGGACCATGCCGATGGCTTTGGCAAAATTATAAAAAGCTGTTCTGGTGAAGTGGTTATTCGTTTATTTGTCTAAATGGTTTGGCTAAAAGTCCCCAAAGACCATCAGATTCCGATGGTCAGATCAGATTCACTGATAATCACAGTGTATCTCCTTCGGGTCTGGTGTCATCTTTACTAATGAAATTGTTAAATGAACAGATGTGAAATTAAAGATACTTGTAAAAATACTGCTTCCTATTACAATTGAATCTGATCTAGCCTTATCGGGACTTTATAAGGAAGGTCTGTCCAGTTGGGATTTCTAAACCTGATCAGATTAACCAAGTTCAACCAAAGTGTGGTTTTAAAAATGGGTCATGTTTGAGACCGATACATATTGTTTTTCCTCTTATGGTGAGGACAATTTCTTGACTTTCTATTGCTAGTATTACTCTCATGGAGGAAGGCAGAAGGCAAACACTCAACATTTCTGGCCTAGCTGTGTGAAATTATCATTCAGCCAGGGGATGCAATCAAAAATACTTAATTAATGATGAAAATATTACAGTCTTTATAAAAAAGGTGTTACGTAATAATTAGTAATAATTAGATAAGTAATAATTATTCATAAAACTTTAGCTAATTCGATTGTTTCTATCATTATTTAAGTTTACTTAAACACTAGAAAGAACAGGAAATGTGTGCAACAAAAAATGGTATGCAAACATCACCATAACAAACATCAATAATTAAAATATTCCTGAACAAGTTGATGTTGTTTAGGACGCTGGAGGGAACGAAACACGGTACTTTAGGTGCAAGTAATATTAGACGAATGGCAAGGCTGCAAGCTCGACCCAGCTCAAACGGCCAATAAAGTGATACATCATCACCCGGTTGGCCCTGAAATGAACCGGTCCCACGACACCGCAAGCTTTAGCACACATACACACGACGCACACAAACATCAGGGATCAAGACAATGGTGTGATCATCAAATAGGACGCATCAACAACCAAGAATGAGCTACCCGCGCACAATCACCATGGGCGGGTGTGAACGTGTAATAGCAACAGAAATGGTGTATCTTCCCTGCTCGATCATGATGATCACACCTCGAGGATGAGTGTGTCATTGCATTACGGCACACAAAACGTGCGTACGCAAATAATACAAAGTTGACGTGGTTGAATTTAGATAAAAGTTGGCAAAGGATAAGCAGTTTTTTGTTAAAACTATGTACATGCTTTATACCCTACATCTGTGTCATGTCATTTACCCGCGTTAGAGTCACAGTGAAATTGAACGTGAAATTTTGGAGTGCTCTGCCTAATTTAAAAAAAAATCTTCAGAATATGGCTTATCGGACACCACATTGAAGTATATTCAATTCCCCAACTACCTAGAATATAAAAAAATAAATAAATTAAATACATTCCCTAGTGATTCCCCACTTTGGTCACGGTGAAAAAATAATGGTCAGCGTCAGGAATCACAAGGAAATGTATTTAATCCATTATTTCAATATTTTTTACATACTAAATAGTTGGGGAATTGAATATCCTTTCTTTTGGTGTACTATAAGCCATATTCTGATAGATATTCACTTACGATTACGTTCACTTTCACGCAAAGGTCTAAAGCGACCTTAAGACAGAAGAGCTAGTTATAGAGCGCTCTTTGCCTTGTGCAAAAAGATAACGATAAGAATCGTTCCACACACTGATTCAACAAAACAATAACGCAAATCTGAATGTTCGATACTGCGTTAACTAATTTCAAACGGCTCTCCTAGTTTATTCCGTGTCAATGGAACTGATATTTGTGTTTCTTTAATGAACAACCTTCTATTTTAATATATTAAAAAAAACAACAGCTGAAACCTGTTGTTTTGGTTTGTTTGCGTGATGGCGATGAATTATTCCATCACGGCTAATGGGTTGCTGGGTATGATAAAAGCGAATAAACGACATTATTGTAACCGAAATTCCACTACGTGCCAATTCCACCACCCATGTGCAAAACAGCCGCCGCCCTAGCAAAAATGCGTGCTTGTGGTGTGTGTGTGTGGTGTACTATCTGGGGGCTGCAACTCGCTGAAACGAGACGGTACCCAACGCATTGTTCGTATGCAAATGGGTGGCCATAAATTTGGGTTGCAAAGTTACACATGACTCATCCGACACAGGCAGGCAAAGTGAACGTGGCGCCGCGATCACCCTTGTCCCACCCCTCCTCTTCCTGTGTTTCTTTTAACGCGTGTGAGTGTGTCAGTATGCTGCTAGGCCTGCCCGGTGGACATTGCAATGTGCACGAAAAGGAAACTGACCACGAAATGTGGTCAGTCGAAAAAAGAGGTAGAAAATACACAATTTGCTTCAAAACGGCAGGAACCGTTGGCATGTCAGGAGTTTGTAGGAAGCATAGGAGCAATGATACAAATGCACTGGCGCAGGTTAATCGGTCGTTAGGGGCGTTCGGCGTTGCCTGCAGTATCAAAATCGATTAGGAAAACAATAGAAACAGCCAACGGGGCCAGACTTGGGACCGCGGCAGATAACGATAAGATAGGCAAAGGTGCACTGCTGAACGGCGGCACTGGGATGATGGTTCCCCGTCCACGCGATTTCTCTCAGATATGAGGAGAAATGTATCGTACGATTATTTATACGAACGTTCATCGAAAATACAGTACGAGTGCTCATGAAAGTTAATGTGACTGGGTCGAGATTCAAAAGCTCTCCTCTCCAATGTCATGGAACAGCCGCGCCATCATCATATGCTGGGGTGTCGTTTTTAATATGGTTTTAATCAGCGACAGCCCGAAAAGGTTAATAATTCGGTGCCGGATCGTGTAATGCTAGTGTTGTTGAGATTTCATGAAGAGAAACTAGTTCTATTTACATCTTCACTTCACATTGCTGCCCCAAAAGCGGCGATTACGAACCCAGCTGCAAGATTGAGAGTGGGAGAAATTTTCGATTGATTGTGAATCGAATTTGGGTTTTTTTTTCAATCGCCTATGATTGAAACCGCCACCATACTGCTTAATGTTTACATTTTCCAAAAATCCCAAATGCAATATTTATTAGATGGGTTCGGTTTGTGCCGCAAGCATTGCAGGAATGATGTTGAATTAAACTGATTATTAAAGGGTTTTTATGGCGACCGTGGCGGCGGGCGAGCTCAACTTTCATCGCGCATTAAGTGAAAAAGTAAAAGCTACCGTTAGTTTTTCGTTGTTTCGTTGTAGTATTACTGCTTTTATTAATAAAACCAAGCTGTGGAAAAATCTTAATCTCCACTCCAAAATGTCAGCAAAATGGGGTAGAACGTTTGCAAAATAAAAGAAAAGACCGCCAAAAGCTCCCACAAGTGCGTAGCAAGGCTGTAATGGTGCAAACACGACGATTGTACGTGCTACGAATCATAAGCTTTCGGCAGAGGGGATTGTGTTGGGCTTTCATACAAAGCTGCCCCACTCACTCCACTCTCTCTTCGCCATTCCGATAAGCGGCGCCTGGTGCGTCACATTAGATAACTGGAACTGAAAATTTGAACAAAATTTAACGATCGTGTGAAGGCGGCGGCGAGCATGTTGTTTCGCGTCGATTTTCTCAACCACCATCATCATTCATGGCGTCTGTCGCTTCCTTCGCGAAAGTTTTCGCTTTCCTTCCGAGGAAAACACACACAAACCACACTGCCGCTTACCGTATGGTGGAGTGTAATAGTATGCGATCTTGCCCGCTAATAAACACCCAATAAATTGCATGATGTCAGTGCTGGTGACGTTGAAAAGGAAATTATTGCTGCTAATAAAATGCAGCTACTGCTGTTGTTTTGCCTCAAACAAATAAATATCTAATCATCATTATAAAGAGGGAAACCTCTCGATGAAAGATATGAATGAAGAGAAAATGGATCCGCTGCAATAACATGGTTAGAGCCACACAGATGCCCATTTGCCATCTTTTCATTGTTGATTTGAGTTTTGGACGCTTAGTTAGGCATGCTAAGTAAACATTACAGGGATTTCCAGGGGTTCTCATAGTTGTGTGATACTCTTTCGTATTGGAAGTGATAATAAAATGTTGGAAATTGGACTTTATGGCACCCTTTTTGGACAGGCTGCTTGGAAATTCCTATTGGATTTGTCTAATAAGCGTACTATAGAGTCAAATTCCCATTACATTAAGTTCATTACACGTAAGTAAGAGTCAATAAAGTGTCCCACAGCTCCTGGAAAACCCTGTAATAAGCTACAAATTACCCAAAAAGAGCTTCTACCAAATATGAAGTTTTTCAGTAGTAGCGTGAACCTAGCCATATAAGAAAAAATGGAATAAAATCATTCTCGTGCAAGTGCAAAAGACCACTGTTATCGAATCGAACAACAGAAGAAACAGTGAACCAACCAGAAAGATAGGATAAATGATAACGCGCGACGAGAGGGCTTTACAGCCCAGGCTGACACACGGTCTCGCTTCCCGTACGCTGGTGCGTACTTTTGCGATAAAAAGCAACTTACAACATCCGCTGCTGTGTTCCCGGGCACACTGTTTGGTTTGTGTGTATGTGCTCTTATACTAGTGCACTAGCCGCGCTCCACTAATCTTATCAACTGTTGGAACGCAATGACGCGACACGTCTCGGCAAGTACAGTTGTTACAGTTGCACACACAGCGACAAAATCGGGAAGTCTCTATATTCATGCAACAAAACGACACTCCCAAAGGGCTCCAGTAGAACACAACCACACATATACACAAAACTCCTCGTTCAGTATACCACATTCGTGAGTGTGTGTGTGTGTGTGTGTTTGAATATGTGTCATAAGCAATAGATGTGTTGTTCTCTCGGGGTTAATCTTGAGTCTTGGGTGTGGCAGCAATGATCGGCACTGGCCTAGATTTTCACCAGTCCACAGGAAAGGGAGATGTCACAAAATAAAGGAGAAAAGAAACCATCGTGACATCAACGGACAACGTTCGATTGTTCACTCGGATTGAGTCATCGACAGAACGGCTTCAGACTTTTTTTTTCCTGCTTTCCTTTTGTTTCTTCTACATCTCAGTTTCATCGCATCTGATCCAGCAACTCGAAAGCACGACGACAATGCTACCCATGGAACAGAGGAATTTAAAGGGTTTTGAGAGTAAAATAAAAACTTCCATCGCGTGAAGCATGCATAAAGCATAATGTACATGCAGTTAAAAAGAGGTTGATAACAATGTTCCATTTCCAGCCATAACGTGTACGGTAAACGGGTGACATCCGGGAATTGATCTTCCTCACGTTTTTGCAAACGCTCAACGTCACAGTGCTTCACCAGGACATGGGCGCATCACTTCGCCAAGTGGGTCACAGAACGTCCTCAACGGCCTGGTGTTTCTCTTTTACTCTCACGAGAAGGATATTCGCTCTTGGTACATTTTTGTTTCTTCCAACACACTGCCTTGATATGACATATTCTCTTCACTAAACCGAACACGAGCTGCCGGTGAGTACCGAAGTCCTGCCTGTTTCTGTTTGAAACCCTATTTGTTAATGTGCTTGTCCCCAACGCAAAATCGGGTATTGGGCGGAGTGGTAAATTTGATATTTCGATATTACCATTTTACCTTGTTTGGATGGTTTTCCACAATGCAATCTAGGTTACCAGATTGTCCTGCCACTAAATCAGGAAAGGGCTTTTCTTTGGCTTACACCTACGCAATCAAGCGGCAGGGCAACTGAAACCGGGAATGGGTTCGATGTACTTTTGACAGCCGTAAGCGTGTGCGTTGCAAAACCGCTCCACAAGCATGCGATGGGTGTAAATGTCAATAGACGGGAACATCATTGCGAGAACGGTGTTGAGAAAGGTCAGAGAATATATGCGAGAGTCCCGTGCTAGGTTGGTCAAAGTAGGTCAGACGGAAACATGCAAACACATGACAGATAATATACCGAAGTAATAGTTTTATGCACAGTCTTCGTTACCGGTTTCCACATTCCCAGTCACACCTAAAACATGAGAGTCCCATGGATGGTGTTAATTAAAAACAAAAAAAAAGACCCAAGGGTGTGTACCGTACATACGGCGCGGGAATCAAATGTAATGGAGGTATCGTTTCTTCTAGCGCATGAGTGATCCTTTCTGATAAATAATGGCATACAGGCACGTTCATAAATTGTACTGGAGAAATATCAGCGTAATTGAATTACACCGCTGCTCAATCATGTTCGTTGTCTACAAGTCCCTACTAATTTGCTGACTGAGTCAGTAAAGACCATTTCGAACGGCGATAATCCCGGGGTTTAGTGTGGTTCCCTTACTACAGATATGATTCATCCGGGTTTTGTCTTGCATAGTAAAACTAAAGCGTCGTTTGTTCGTGGATTTATGTTTCTGCTCCTCAAGCATTATGTAGTGGATTTTTTCTTCTAATGAATGATTCAAAACCTCTGTAAAACGTACTTCCAAAACAAGTTTTTAAAACTTACCTTCAGATTTTGTTAATGTGTGAAGATCCATTACGTGAGTTCGTCGCGGGTGGAATTTGCTGTTGAATGGATTGCGTCCTGTGGGATTAGTTCACTCGTAAACTGCACCGGCAACGATATCTTGTGCATCAACATACACACACACACCCACGCTGTGTACACTCAGCCCTTGCAGGATGAAATTTTCGCGATCGCAACCAACACACTTAGCGCTAGTATCGGAGGCTGCTGCAACTGTTTGCTTGTGTGGTTGTTCGTTCGGTGTTGGGTTTTCCTTTTTTCACCCCACCCTGCCTAGGCCTGCTATGGACCTTGGGTTGGTCGATTTTCGCTTTTCGCCTTCCCGATGCGCTCTGCTGCATAAAAGCCTACGTGCGCCGGGGAGAGTGGGATGGTGTTGGCACTGCGAATGTTTCGGTGTCCCGCACCGAATGATATTATTGTAAAGGCTTCGCTGGATTTGGAATAGCGGTAGACAGACGGCGGGGGCAGCACATGTGCCGGTCGGCTGGGGAAGGTATGTCAGTAGCAGGCAGCAACTACCGTCAACCTACCAACCGGACACAACGATAGGAAAAGATGGAAGAGTAAGCGGACGACAGAAAGGTAGAGGAATCGAAAAGGGGAGGAGGGACACAGTATGCAAGAAATGGGAGGTGTGAGTCAGTGTGTGCGGGAGACCGTCTTCTTCGGCAAAGGGTGTTTGATGTTTTCACTTTTCACTTCTTCAATTCAGAAACTCACACATACGCACACATTCACATAGCACTTCTTGTAGACCGCAACATAGCAGTAGGCAGTGGGATTCCCGTGTACGGTCGCCGCTAGAAAACCCATTTGAGGTATGTATAATGAGATGGGGGCACATACTCTCCCACTAAAGCACCACCACCAACATCATCATCATCATCATCATCATATCGCGCGTATTAGACGTCGTCAACCAAGGGCGCACACACTGTGGTTCCGCAACAAACTCGCACACAACAATCGCTTTCCGCTTTGCAAACCACACACCAGAGAGAGCGAGCTCACTTGTGCGCCACATACGCTATCCAGCCTGTGTCTGTCCACGGAGACCAATTTTGCGATTCGGGTGTGTTCGCGATTTCCTTTATCGATGATAATCTTCTTCCCTTCCCCAGGATGCACCGTGGGCGCTCGCCGCCACCTGAATCAGCACACGTTAGCTATCACACACTGCGCGATTATCGCATACGGCGAAAGTGCACTTCACACTGTTTGCAAAGATGACGATGACGATGACGACGACGACGACGACGATGGCGGTGGTGGTAGTAGTGGTGGTGATTCTGTCACTAAAGGGCTAAAGTGAACGCCTTGCTCACCGATTGATGACTCTGTCTGAAGGTGTCCACGAGCCTCTTGGCATACGCTTGAATGTGTCTGTCCGGTTAGATGTTTTCCGGTGAAAATGGGTTCGATTAACACGCTTCCTGTTTCCTGTTTGTGGATAGGTGGTGTTTTTCAGCCGGTGTAAGGATAGTACAGTACAGCCGATGTCCTTCTGTGACCGACCAGCCCACCAGCCCTGAGAGATTGGCAACAAAAATGGATACCAACCACTCTCGCTCACACTCTGCCTAACGCGTTCACATAAGTGCACACATACACACACACTCACACGAGCGGGACTGCACAGTCACCATAGCAGGCAGCGAGATCGCCGCAGCCAGTTGACGTTTTCGCTTCTTTCTCTGTCGCCCTGCGCTTTCCACCCGGAGCGGAGGATGACCTCTTTCACCGTAATTGAACAAAGCGAGACGCGTCACAGATTGTGTGACACGAGAGTGCGGTACGGTGTCGGTTATGATTGGTATGTTTTTCTTTCGTTACTTCCGCACCGAATTAAAAGGGATATCCCGGTGTACACAAATAAACACTCGCGCACACACACACATACACACACGCGCATACAGGTACGCAACGTATGAAATACGCTCGGTCAAACAAGTCGAATAAAGAGCAGAAACTACAGCTACGGATTTATTTGCTGCTTCTCTGCTACGCATAGCACGAAACAGCGAGGAAAGGGATAATCGTTAAACGCTAGAAAAAGGGATACACACGTCCGCAAACACCTGACGAGCCTCCTTACGCACCAGCTTTTGTCTTGTCTGTGTCCGTGTTGGGTTTTTTTTTCTGCTGGGCTGGCCAGCACGGAACAGTCAGCGTTTACGGTACACGCAGGACGCAAGGTCGGGCCATTTAAACGCAATTGACAGCTATGCACTGTGGGCTGGTGAACCAGGTCGTCTCGTTTGGCAGCTTATACAATTAGCAGATATTTGTTATTGACCTTTATGGTCAAGTTTTTCTGTTTTATTTTTATTTATAATGTTAGCTAATATTGTTTTAATCATACATAACCAGAATGAACGACCGATAGTAATGATTTATAAATGTTGAAAATCTAATTCACGATGCTCTAGGA
>KI920428.1:6205-25257 GCA_000473525.2 Anopheles melas | reverse complement strand
CTCGTTTGCGCCATGAAGCGAACGCAACATTATGTATTGCATATCCGGCCATGATCCACATTGTGGACGGTTCTCTCAGTAGGTCAGAGCGGGGTTTTGAAAATACAATACAATATTTACAGTTTGTGTGCTTTACGGTGACCGTGCTCTCTCTCTCTCTCTCTCTCTCTCTCTCTCTCTCTATCTCCGTGTGTGCATGGCAATATTTGTTCTCTCGCTTGTTAAGGCCAGTACTACAGGCGTTCTTTCTCCTCGGGCACAAACATGCTGAATGTGGGATTTTAAAAATCCGTGTTACGGTATGGTAGGGAATGTGACCGGCCAGGAAGTGGTTCTGGCAGATCATAACACAATGATTGAAGCAGTCGTATGACTTCTCTAAATTATTTTTCACTGATACATTGCGCATTGTAGTATCTTAAAGAGGAATTTTATCGCTGTTTACGTCACAGCTTAAGTGTTGTCTTTACTATCACTCGTACCAATACAAGATAACGAATTAGTATTGCCACAGATAACAACATTTGCATTTGTGTAACAACAGTATCATTTTACATCACATATTGCAGTAATACACCAGGCGACTCCATCTGTGAGCAAATGTTTAATGTTCGTCATCTCTGGTTGCAAACATTACTATTTAAACATAAAATTGGATTTTATACACCATAATGTTGCCGACTGATTTACTTTGAAACTGGTATGGAAACAGCACATCAATGTGATTTTTTTATGATCTCCTTCTTTACCTTCGTTAGCACATGCGATGATTAGTGTCAGTTGGGAATTTATGGGAGAAACAATGCAAAATTCCACCGCACCTTTGGGCGATAATTTGTTCTTTTCTTTCGTCGTGCAAACGTGAACCTGAAGAGTTCTGTCTCACCGTTAAAAAGGGCACATGCTCAAACGACCGTCAATCTGATTTGTCGTGAAGAAGTCAATGCTGCAACTGCAACAATCCTTGAGCGTGTGTGGGTTGAGTGAGAATGGAACAGAGACACGGAAAACAAAAAAACAAACCGATCTTGTTAATCAGAGATGATTTATGCGACCAAAAGAAGTAAACTGTATGGCGGGGGCGTTGATGATCTGGTTCTGGTGATCGTTGGCATTTTAGTTAGGCATTGTTGCTCGTTGCTAGGGTGAGGCAATTAGCCTCTCAGTGGTGGTGGGTGTACAAATTTAGCAGTCCTTGAAAGATCGGATGCTTCAATTAAGTTTTAAATTACAAGCAAATTAGTGAATTGTACCTTAAAAATGAGTGTAGAATCAGTCAATCATTAGAATCAATGACTGTCGAATCATTACAAGACAAATTATTTTATTATTACTGTTTGGGAGTTTTTGCGTAAGCTTCAGCTCTGATCAAATGTAAAGGAGAACTCAAAATTAGGTCAATTATCGTCCGTTGAATGAAAGTTTGAGCCTGCTGATGTTGTCCTTCGATGTGTAAACTGACAACTACACAGAAGACGTAGGATATTATTGCCTACTTGACAGCAGCAGCAGCCACCCAGCCAGCAGAAAGTTCCTCCTAGAAATGAACTGGAGCACTGACCTAGAAAACGAGACACACTTCCAAAAATAGATGCACTATTTGTAGGCCCTTCCTTACGGGAGCGTGTATACATAATGCAGCATTACAAATGCCACTGGTTCAATAATCGATTTTTGCCTTACTTGCTCTCAAATTTGGGGAAAAATAATGGAAACAAGTGGGAAGGAGGGTTACTAATTTCAGTAAGGCTGGGAAAAAAAGATTCTTGTGATGTAATAAGTTGGCCTATTTCTTTTTCGTGCTGTTCTCCATCTATCGATTATGCTAACTACTTGCGGAGTAGAAGATTGATGGGTTATGTTCTTCGCTGGATAAACATTTAATTTCCTCCTGAATTCGATATGATTGATAGCGTGCTTATTGCGTGTTTATATTGTCTATTTTATTGGTATTTATACTTTGTTATCCCAACTATATTTTGCACTTACCACACAATCAGAAATAACTTTTACAATGCTGAAAAAGTTTAAATGCAGTTGGATGTAATGTAATGCACGATTCATGGGAACCATAACTGCAAGGTCTATGCTTGGCCCTGGATATATTCTGTATGAAGCCCCATCTGGAAACGAAACGGAGCGCAGCATATCAGACACCAGCAGACACAACCCACGGCAGGCCGTTACAGTGTGCATAAAAGGAAGTGAGAAAAAGGGACAACATAATTGAGGGAGAACAGTGTCTGGAAGCAAAAAATTCCAACCAAAACCCCAAACCACCCGACCGACCCACCCGAGGGAGTCTCACCCGTCAACAAGGGCACCAGCTAAATGAACGGGTGCAAGTGAAGTGAGCAAAGAGAACATGGAGAGCAAGAGAAAGCTGGCGAGAAGAGAAAAAGTTCATCTTGATGGTTTCAAGGTGTATGCTGAGGTGACCTACTTTTAACTATACACGGTGATGATTCTCGATGCCGTAATGAGTCCAAGAAGAAGGGGCTCTTGGGGTAAGGGGGCAAGCCGTGAAGGATTTCTGGAGGATGGCAAATCGAGCAAAGCGTAAGCATGAGATGGTAGAAGGCTCCAAGAACAGGATAAGGCCATGATGCCAGCTTCTTGTGCATGTGCGGCAGTGTGATCTGTCACATAAAGGAAATCACCTTCGACAGAAACGGGCACAGAGCATGAGGGGTGCTTGGGAACGGATTTTGGTGCATACACAGGGACACTATATCACTCTTGGGGGTCATTTCTCACGGGATCCGGATGCAACGGCTGCAGACGACTTCTTCGTACAGCTCCATTTTCTCCGTCTGTGGACTTCAGTCTGAGTATTGAAATAATTTACCTTTCAATGCCCTCATGTCCATTTCACAAAAGCCGTGCTACACTTGAGCAGTCTCCCCAATAGTACTCAAGAGTACTAATTTCATTAGGCAGGGTCGCGCTGGGTAAGCCGTGTCGTGTAAGCAGATAGCTCTTTCGGCTGAGGTGCTCTTGTAATGAAAAAACTTTCAATTACAATTTGTACCCTGCGCGCCATTAAACGGGTCGTTCGCGGGCCCAAAACAATCGAACCGCCACCGTTACTGAAGGTTTCCCTCTAATTATCTATTCAAGGTACTGTGGTCGTACCAAATGGTACACCCGAGATCGAGAGATGGCACCGTGCGCACCGAGCCTCTTGCCGCGACCACGATCGTAGTCACCATCACGATCGCAGCTGGTGTGAGGCTCACCCTCCGCGTGCGTAGTGGTAGGTTGGTTTTTTGAGTATTTTTTTTTGTAACGTTTATTGCTGCGTGGTCGATCTTACGTTCATCAGCAGGGCTAACAGTGTTCGCCTCTCACCACAGAGCTCGGTAACGTAAAGGGCGACTAATCGTATTTAATTTATTCTGTCGCCTTTGTTGACCTGTCCAGCCGGACGATGCAAAGCCTGACCCTTAATGGAGGTGACGACGGCTATGAAGATCGACCTGTGTCCAAGCCGAGACGACAAACTGTGAAATGTGACCCAAAACGCTGTCTAAACAAGTCGAGATACCGTGACAGGCTGATGCTGCGGATGGTCGTAAAACGGTGACCTCACAGTGCCTGCGTGAGATACATTTCGAATGACGGCTGATGGAGAGGGGTTGAAGTTGGCCCATTGCCGTTTGAGATGTGTTTAATGATTTCGATATGATTTCGTTATAAATTAGATTTACCAAGCGCTATGGAATTGTACTGAAGTTTCTTGAGCCTCGTTACGACAATTTCGGTGTACGATTTCGCTAATAATCAATTCAACTAGCACCCAAATGCTACCGACCATTTTGCGTGCCCTGCTCGACATTAAATTTCACTTCTCCGCAACGTGACCGAGTCGCCCCGACGCGGTGTACTGCTAGTTCGGTGACAGCAAACCAACATTTAAAAAAAACTGTCCATTTCGCCAACCAAATCGTCTGGGGCGCACGCACGTTTTTTGTGGGTCTTGAGGTCGCGTACACTTTAGTTCCTGTCCCCCGTGCTCGCGACCAAAGCCGGGCCTCACCGATTCTTTAGGTCAATTTAGGTCGGCCCCCGTACGCAAAGATGCGTGCGTTTCTCTTTCGTTTTTCGTGTGGTATAGTTTGCTTTTTTTTGTTTCCTTCGTCACGTTTTTGTTTTCCCCATTGTCTCCTTTGCGTGTGCTCCTCCTCCCTCTCTCTCTCCCTCTCGTTATGCTGCTGTCTTTTTGAGGCCGCTGCGCGTGGTACGAAAACGGTGGCCCAGGCTTTACCGATTCGCTGTTTTGCGACGCGCCGGTGTATCTAGCTTACTGGCGGGGTCCAGGGGGCCCTGGGTCGAACGACCGATCGACTTTTGCGTCGTTTTGGTGCGTTTATGTCGCTCCACGCAGTGTCTGGCGGGTGGGAGGGGTTTCGCTAGCAGACTGGCTGACTTACGCATGACGCAGCTGCGTTTCGGCTGTGAAGAGTGGGTTGCCTGCTGTGTGTAGAGAGCCACACGTACTGGTCTGGCGCTGATGGGGTCATGGAAGAGCAGGAAATTGTGCGTGCACCCGTGAACAAACCCCTGTGTCTGGCTGGCCTGCTGGCTTTTGCTAATAAGCGAATAGGGCGAAGAGAAAGAAGCACAGTTTGGCAACGATGCAGCACAGTCGCCGGCGGCTACTGGAGTTAGGGTTTGTTATGCTTCGCTTCAAAGCAATGCATAACTAATTTTATGCTAGCTAGCGTTGAAAGATGCGCAAAAACAATGACAAAGAAAGAGGAGCATCCACTTTTCAACTGTTTCAAAATGATGCTGACAACGGTGATGGCAAACTGTTCAGGAGATAAATGGTTGATTATAAGCAAAATTAGTTTAATCTAGAGTTTGGAAGATTGTATTATTTTACAGAATTTTTCACGAATAAGCATATGTTATCACAGGGATAGTGAAGAAATTTAAAAAAATGTATGCGTTATGTTAAATTAATACATAACAATCCATTTGGTCTAACATTGAAGGGTTTATCCTCTACGTTACATCGTGATTGTCAAGCAGATAGTTCATGCACTTGAACATTTAGGCGGTACTTATTAAAAATTGCAATATTGCTTATTTGTGTTTGCTACTTGGCTAGAATTTGTAATATTTACTTTCTCTTCCTCACAAGAACACACAATTGTATATTTATTTTTATCTTCCCTTTCCGCGGTGCACTTTTCCTTACTGCTCCAGTTCGAAAACGGTTCCGGTGCGCATTCTCGCGCTCGTTCGGTTTGTGTATTTTTGCTGCTTTACTTCACCGAAACACGATGGAAAAGGAAGTGAAACCTCAATATATGGGTACCTTCCCTATCAGCCGATCCAATCCGTTGAGGTAACAGTACACAGGGTTACTCTCCCTTCACTCAGCTCCCGTCGCGCCAGGGTCGTTGGGGGCTGATTGGGCTGTGGTGTGGTCTCTTCACTGGATGCAAAAGTGTGTCATGTTTGGTGAATAAATTATGCTCCAAAAACAACAACAAAAAAGCCGCCTTGCACTGGCAAAAAAGTGTGACACTCTGGCGAGCGCACACACACACACGGGCACACTACGGGGTGGTTTTGCTTTTGTACCAATTAACCGCACCCAGTCTGTGATGTTTGACTTTTGTTTTCCATCCAAAGACCATCTAGCCCTTGCAACCGGTTGATGTGTGCTAGCGCCACCAAGCGCTGTCTTGGTGTTGTGACATGTAATTTTACTTCCTTTCTTGGTTGGTGCGTTTGTGTGTTATGGCGTGAAAAGGAATCCAATGGAGGACAATTCTTGCTTGTTTAGCACCTATTGTTTTCCCCTGCTTTCTTGATGCGTGATGGGTTTAGGACGTGATGGGGACGTGTTTTGTTTGCGTTGAAACTGAATGTACCATTACTATGATGAGCTTTGGTGACCGTGATTAAAATTGCGAAAGCTTTCAATTCACACTTGTGTAAAGGGTTGTTTATTCGTGTTTGAGACACGTGATCGAGCGAACAAGGATCTTTTCGGAGAGCTATAAAAGGGATTGTTGCTATGAGACTGCTTTAATGTTGTTGAAAGAATGCTAAATTTCATTTCTGTTTTGTCGAAGTGACTTTGTAAAAGCCTGTTTGAAGGAACAATCTGTCAGAATAACACCTCAACGCGTTATTCTCTGAAAGTATGTCACTTAACTCTACTTGGTAGGATCGCTATCAAACGCGTGCAAACGAAACATTCTGCCCATAGGATTGAGAGTTGGGCGTTATAATAAGAATAATAGTAATGGTACATCTCCGTATCAGTGTTATAAATAATTTTCGCGGAACCAAACATCCGCGTAAACAAGCCCATATACACGATAGTAAGTAGCGTAAACTTCCTGCTGAACACTCGGTCTTGTTTGTCGTTTTCCGCTGGCTGAAATCCTCCCTGAAGCAAATACCAGCAACAAGGTAGCGCAGCTGGTATAGTAATTAACTTCTATAATGTGACAATAATTACCTCATTAGCTCGGGCAGCTTATCCGTTCAACAGCCAACCCCCTAGGTATTACCGTGTGCACCCGAAAGCAATTGACTAAGAATGTTGCGAGCGATGAGCAAACACAGCCATTTACCGTTCAGTAGGTTCAACAATTGCGCGTGGTTCACCATAAGCGAGCCATCTTAGTGTGGGATAGATTAATGTAAGTAGCAGCTTAATTTATATCTTTCTGTATCAACCGAAGATGTAACAAGCAAACTTTGCTAAAATACACTTCCAATTTCTTGGCTAAAAGTGGCTTCTTCGCTCACCAATCTAGCCGTAAAACGGTTGCCAAGAAGCTTAATGCATTCATGACGGTTGACGAACGTTGTGTGTCGGTGCGGTACGGGAAACGATTGGGTGCTAATTTTATGGGTGCTGCGGCTGCCGTGTGCGGTTGGTCCTCAGGTGTCATGTCCGCGGTTTGTCATAAAACGTGTGTTCTAAATAACACTCCGATTATGCTCGTCCAAGCTTGCCCCGTGTGTCAAGGACCGTGCGCGATTGAAGGGTGCGCCGAACTGTCGGTGAGCAGTTTTGGGGGAATGGAAATGAAGATAAGTGGAGCGCGCACTACCCTTTGCCGCCATTGCCTCGGGCTTGTTCCATTGAGCGTAAGATGATCTTGAGAAGGTTTATTTGTGATCGTGAGTTAAGAAGATAATATTTCGATACAAGCAAGCTTGTGGCATTGAAGTTAGTCATTTAACCGTCGCATCTTTTGCTTTGTAAATAATTGCTTTGAATGTGTTTTTTTAACACATTTGCTCGAACAAATATACATAATTTGTAACGATTTTTTTGGTTGGATGTAAACGTTTGAGTTTTATTTGTAACCTACCAGTAGCCATCAGTTCCCCACAGTACCACAGTGTAGAGTAGTGTCTTACCACATGCCATTAAGGTTAATCGAAACCGGCGGCAATAAACGGACTGTCCACGGACTGTGGCAGCAGCCAGCCGGACGACTGCTCTCCGGCGGTGGCCAATATAGTGAACTTAAACGATACCAATGTAGCGCATTAGCTTTAACGTTCAAGCCAACCTCCGCACTTGAGCAACGCACAGGGGCCGGATGAAACGATTCCGTCCGATGGAGAAGATCTTGCCTGTGCAACGGCAAGTGAGGGTTCGGATGAGGGTTGCTGCTGCTGCAGGGAGACGAGCTGAGTGGGTGTGTGATTTCACGGACGGCGCCACGGTGATTGTCGTCCAATGTAGTACTACCAAGGAAAATGCATCAGCATAATGTAGCGTGGGGATGTTATTGAGGTACGCATATTGAGATCAAGGAAATTAGTTAGTAGCACCGTGCTAGGGTTTTTATTTCTTTTGCCTGTGTTTGCCCTTTAACTGGATTGGCATTGTGGAGGGGTGGGAAGGACAGATTGAATGTTAAGTTTTGTATGCAAAAGGCAACATTTTATAATGTGTATGCTGAAGCTTTTGTGTATTGTTGGCGCTACTAGCTCAAAAAGTTACTACAAGCTGATAAAGTTTATATCGACGAAACAATCTTTATAAGTTTGATTGACACAGCCGCTTACGCAAAATTCTAGTTACACAAAATTGTGAGGTAAAATACAATACACATGAAACAAAAACAAAGTCTTGTTTCCGCCCGGGTTCGAACCGGGGACCTTCTGCGTGTGAAGCAGACGTGATAACCGCTACACTACGGAAACGCTTGGAGAAGGAGGTGCGAAAACAGAATCAGTATCTTAGGCGCTCACGCACCAACTCATGCGCTTGCCTCTTGCTCAAAATAGCTTGCCTTCAATTCGTTGTGATTGCTTAGTCGTAAGTCGTACTGTAGTCAAAAGAATAAAAAAAATAATTGATATTTTTGGTATTACATATCATGAACAAAAATATTTGATTGTTTTAACTTCACTATAACAAAATACTATTAAATAAAGTCATTTTAACAATATTTTATATTCGATACGAATATACGAAACGATCAGCCTTTACCGATTAGAGTTATTTAAGCAAAGATCATATTTATGAACAATACAGCAAAAACGACTGCCTACCATACGCTCCCAATCGCTTAATTGTTAAATCGTAATCCATCGGACAGTAAGCCCGTCTGTGCCGGACAGGAAATCATGCGACCATGTGCTGGCTTAAAATATGTACCGTTTAATACTTCCTCGAATCGACCCGACGACAACATCCCGGCTGTCCTAAAAACAGTTTCCATCGCACGGTACGGATTTAATGTTGTTAAAATGCGATCCCGTCACCTTCCACGAACATGCTGCTCCCTACCGCACTTTGCACGGGCTGGGGCCTGGGAGGGTGCCTCCGTCAACGTTCGGTCGCCGTTTGGCGTTAGTAATCCACGTCCAGTCTTAGGCTACTGCCGTCAGCTCCTGCTGTCGCTGCTGCTGGACGGATTATTGAACGCCCCGTCGAATGCTGCCAGGGCCCGATGGAGTGAGTGGAGTGAAACGCTTCGAATGGCACAGTGGTTTAGGCTTACATTATCTGGGTCAAATCTTCGACCCCCCCCTCGCGACACTCGAGAGCCCGCTGCTGTTGGCCCGTCGAGCATATTAGAATCGCTCGCCAACGCTTTTTGTGTCATTCTCATACAGCATCGGTTTAAATCAGCTAGATGTTCGATACCAGAGAGAGAAAGAGAGAAAGAGAGAGTGAGCGTGTACGCGGTGTGAAGAGTTACCTAACCCAACCCGCTTCAAATATTTGCTTATGCATACAGGAAAGGGTCACGAACTGATGGCTCTCTTTTTGAACTTACCTTTTCTCGTTCTATCCCCGAGTTTGGTGTTCATTCGAGCAAAAACGCTATGCACACAAAGGAAAAACTAGCACTAAACCTGTGCATCTAAGAAGTCGATCATTCCCCCCGTAGTCTCTCCGTCACTATGCACGGAAGTGGCGCAGCTTAGTTTATACGGCGATTTGTTATGTTAGGCTGTCCCTCCTCCCAACACCATTCATCGTTTACACAAGTTTCGCACCCGTACATTATCTACCTTATCGCACCTCATACGCACTAGCGATCGATTTCGGTGTCAAACTGTGCCGAGTGTGTGCCGATCGGCACGGTAAGATGGGGCGCGTCTTTTTATGCGTCAGTGGGCAAGCCGCATCCTGTCCTCTCCCCGCTTTACTCACGCATTTTCAACCTCCTTTCAACCTTCCGAAACGAGGTGAAACGCGGACAGGTCACACGGCTTTTTTGAACGGTTATGTCATGGGGTGGCTATGATAGATGGTGTCTCTCGAGGAGATTCAGCAGATGTGGAAAGTTGGTCTCCAGCTGTTATTTCAGTTCTTTTTTTGCTTGTGCGGTCACTGCTTCTCAAACAATCTGAGGGTTTTAAGGCCATCCTTAGCTCTCTCTCTTTTTTTCTCACATTCAATCTCTGCTCCTCTTGATTTGCTTTCGACACAGTTGGGACACGGTGGCGTTGGGATGCCGCATAAAATGTAGGCCAGCCTAACCAGCGTCTGCGGGCAGATAAACCCTTAGATCTCATGCGCGACACTATCTATCTTTGTTTGCCCGCACTATCGAACCAAATCTCCAAATCCTAAATGTTCCCAATCGTGGACATTGGGCAAAGAATACTTCAATACTTGTGCTTTGGTTTTGTTGGGTCCTTCAAAATGTATGAAAATGTGGGGGAAAGAATTAGCTATCAGGTGTAAATCAGTTCCATCGGTCGAGCTCCTCCATCCCAGAGCAGCTACTGGTGGAATCTGGATTTGTAGGGTGACGTCTCTGGGCCCACTGTTGTTATATGACGCTGGCTTTGGGTTACAGCAACCGTATTGTTACGGCGCAAGGCGGGCATTTGGTTTCGACACGCTTTTTCAATACCATTAAATCTTCTGCCACTCTCTGTTGATGGATCAGTTCGCATTTGTTTCGGGTGTTACACAGGGGTTTTTACCAAAAAAAAAACAAGGCTTAGTCGAATCTTCAAACATGGTCTAAAATGAAAGATGACCTAAAATAGATACAGTGTTTTTTTCTGAACTACAAAAAATCTTTTAAACATCATCAAAAGTTACATTAATGTTATGCAGTGATGGAAACTTCAAGTTGAATTGTACATAGTACGAAATTTGATGAACCGCGGTGAATGAAAATTCGCCCAACACGATTCCGTTTCGACACAACATCGTTTTGTCCATCCATCGACTGACCCCTGCGCGCTGCATAGTGAAAGTTTGTTGGAAAATGTCGAAACTGTCGATACACACAACACTACTCCGTAAAGCTGAATCGAACATTTTGCACTGCACACTCGCCTCTTCTCGCCATGGGAGGGAAACGGATTGCGTCGCGCACTGAACGTTCGACGCGTCGTTCTAGTCCTCCCCTGCCCCCCTCACGAACGGGTCTCGCGGGCCGTACGCTGTTGCTCTTTTCGATCGTCTCCGGATCGTCTGCGGTGGCCTAGATCAGCATACTACTGCCACTACTGGGGCTCTTGAATCATGGTTTTGCATTCCCGCTCCTTCTCCATTCTCCGCCCGACTGCACCGTACCGAATAATCATCGTCAGATTCTGCATGTGTAAGAGAAGGGCAACTCGAATTCGAAGATTCAACCACGATCGCTTCCTGCCAAAGCAGCATCAGCGCAGCTGAATTGTGTGTCTGCGAGGGAGCGTAGTGGGGTGGATGTAAAGTAATGCTCCTTGCACACGTACCAAGGGCGCCGACCGGTCGGGATGGCCTTTTAAAGATGGCGGTTTCGTTCGTTGATCACCCAGCGCGCCCTGACGTTGGAAGACTTGTTACAAATCTGGAACACACACAAGGGCCAGCTTCGCCGCTGGTAGGGCATAAGCGGGTACAGGGGGAAAGTAGGGACCAGATTGAGATAGCGTTGTTGTTGTTTGCTTGCTTGGGTCCTAGAATCGGTCGGTGTTGTATCAGGCGAGTGTCGGTGAAATTGTACCTACCTTCATTTCGATATTCCCGCCATTGGAATGTTTAGTCTCTCGGGGTTGGGTAGACTTCCCGGTACACGAAAGAGGTCAGATGTAAAATTAGAATTCGTTCAATGGCCTGCATTAGCTGCTGCGTGTTATTCTGCGTTCCGAGAGCATTTCCGAGTGCCGGGTGACCGCATTTTCGGAACGCAATAAACGCAACTTGAAGGTATCTCGGGTGCTACTGATGCTAGCATTAGATAAATAAGGACTTTATCATACAGATACTCTCGCGTTTGGTCGTCAATAACCAATAGAGGGAAAAGGGATTCACTATCGTGGTAGGCTGTGCATAACGTTACCTTTGAAGATTGTGTTGGGAATTGTTAAACTTGCTTTGATTCCAAACGAGAAACGATAATCCTCGTGAAGCTATCTTGAATTATCTTGTGGTGCATGATGCTGAAATTGAATAGCTTAGCTACCTTTGCAATCTACCGTCCTCCGTTGCTTTGTCGAATCATACTTCATCTTACATCTAATCTCATTCATTAAAGATATTTACTCTCTGCTGGCACATGGGCATATTGATGCTATCAAGCAACGCCTCATTTACTCCCAATTCCTCCTTCCCCAGCACGCTCGTATGTTGACGATGCAATCTCTGTCATCCTTCACCCGTGGTGAGATTTCGAATCGTGCCCATGCGTGGGCGGAACAACAATCATTGCTCATTGCTGCTCACTTTCTTCTGGCGCGTCGCGCGTGCTCCGGCAGCCGGCTCCAGCTCGGCACGGTATGCAAATTTATGAAAATGATCGCTAATGGTGGGCTGGGGCAGCAGGCAGCCCTCCTGCGATAATCTGTGCGTCGGCAGTGCACGAGCCGGTCGGACTGTCGGGGGCGAGCGTACAGCAGTGTAGTAGAAAGCTTCTCCCGTAAGCAGGTCACGTCACGGTCCAGCTTAACGGAGCAATCTATCAAAGCTGTTTTGTAAATTTCCCAAAGGTAAAAGGCAGGAAAGCGATAAATAATGGCACACACAGAGCCGATCGCAAAACGCTCGAACGACGGCGGGGTGGACGCTTTGCCGTGTGGCGGAAATCGCAATCCCTCCTGTCGGGGCCGGGAATAGAGGCATGCGAGAGGAGATTCGTGTGTTTGCGAGCTGTTTGACACGATTTGTCTGCCTTTTGTCAGCCGAATCTAGCGTTGGATCGAGCGGGCAAGGGTGATTAGATCTTTATGACCGTCTAATGGAGTATGAAAGTACATGATCGAAGTCACACCGAGCACTTCAAAAGAGTTTACAGTCAATGTTTAGTTTGATATTGATGATAGATTGAAGTAACTGTAAGAATAAATGTATCATTTTAGCGATTTTAGTGTTCAAACGATAGAGAATGAAAAAAACAATCCTCATCTACGACGAACTGAATCCACATCCTCTAATTGAAACATCAACAATAGTGCTTGGTGCTTACACATATCGTTCATTGGGTCGCAATTTAGGCAATCGTTTCTAGGCTAAATGCTTAATTAACATTATACCAACTTCATCACGCTACTTGTGGCCTAATTATGTTGCAAATTCATGCTCTACCCCTCTTTTAAGGCTTAGTGTGAATGGGATCTACGGCTTTAGTCGCAAATTAAGCCGCCACACCTTTACGCTTCAACCAACATTCGTTAGCTCCTAATTTCGACCAGTGATAAGGCAAAATGGGCAATCACTAACCTCTGTGCCTTTTCCGCATTAAAACCGCGTGCAAAAACTCACTCAAGAACCCCTCAGTGTTTCAGCATTGAAATAGTGTATTATCGAAGGCAGGGTGCTGCGAACGATTTTACTGCCCTGTGTCCAGGGCCGGCTAGGTAAGGAAATCGGAACCACAATCAGCAAAACAGCTCTCCCTCTTTCGCTACCGTAGAAAAATCCTTGATGATCCACCACATCGTGCACCCACTCGCGACGCTTCCCCATGCGTGCTTACCTGGATGGAAGTGAAAATTGAGGTCGCCGCGTCCGATAATCTTTCGCAAGCTCTCTCGTTCGCGTCGTGTTGAAACGGCGGCCGAGAAACAAGTCCACACCGCGCGGTTTGACCTGACGGACGTGCCTGTGCGGCGGCAGTTCTTGTCGTCCTTTGCTTCTTGAGTAGTGCTCGTAGTAGGCAGGGGGGGGGGGGGTGAGCCCGGTGTACCTAAATCGCATGATGACGGGATACGAAGCGAGTCGCTTATTGGAATGAGGTTGGGAAATATTACTTTACAAAAAGAGGAACGATTTCGAATCATGCGCTAGTGAGCGTCCATCCAGGGACGCTTGGGTCCTTCGCTTTGTTCCCATTGGATAGTTTTACCATTTCCATCGGCTCAATTATAGGGCCGCAGCCACAGTCCAGATCCTGTTCGACGTGCCAGTTCATCATCGCTTCGTTGCGCAGTGATCGATGACGAATCGACGCTTTGAGGACCATCAAGACGGTATTCGGCTCGATTAGCCGTTCCCAGGAGTGTGGTGAGAAAAAAAAAGATTTTCAGACAAAAAAAAACAACATTAAAACAAAGGTTATTGAGAAAGGAAAAGAAAAAATAAAGTCAAACCGCAGCGCAACAGGAAGAGTCAATCAGGGAGAACGTTTCGTTTGCTCGACAATCCTCACTCCCGCTTCGGGTCGCATCAGGCGGAATGATTCCCTTCGCTGCTGCTGTGTTCTCGTATTCGGACCTGCGGTTTTTGGGGGATACCACATCCTCACGGCCGAAAGTAGTACGCGGGACAGTAAAAGGCGGCCAGGCTCGGCCGGGGCAGTAGTAGAGCGTATAAACTCCCCGAAGGTATTTCGGCAGTAGGTCAGGGGTAGCGAGCCATCGGGTGTGCGCACACACACACACACACACTGGCGTCGCTGATGACCGGAATCCGGTGGGCTGCCGGTTCGATGGCCCTGATCCGAATAAGGGATCTGCCGTGGGGTTTGCAGCCTTTGTTTCGGTTCGGGTCTTTGTGGTCTGTGCAGTCGCGAGAACCTGTATAGTGTGATGCAGCATTACTTTCGATGCGTCGGCAAGTAGTTCGCCTACTTCGCGCGGTCCTATTTTATGCGAGCGCAGTGTAGCTCCATAACGCGGCCAGCCAGTGGCAAACATCGTCCCATCTCTCTCTCTCTCTCTCTCTCTCTCTGCCCTACGTTTGGTGACGTTTGATCAAAAGCGATCATAAATGTTGCGAACACACAGTAATGAACGGTTTCGCGATGCGAGCGCTACTGGAATTCCCTAGTGCGCTCCACAAACTTCTTCGGAGCCAATAAATAAGCATATTTATTGCGGGGTTTTATTAATTGATTCTAGCACCTCTTGCAGCCGGCGATGGTGCAGCTACTGAAGCAGTACAAATGCTGTGCGTGTGTGTGTGTGTGTACTGCAGCTTGTTTGTGTCTCTCGTTCTCATTAAGCGTGGAGTCATAAAATCGGGTAACAAAACGCTCTCAACACGCTTCACCAATTAACTGAGGGTGCGTTATGTTGTTGCTTTGCACTGCTTTTACGAGCCAAGCAGCTTTCCTCTGGTTCTTCCCTTCAAACCTTTGCCATCGCCGTATGGGAAAGATGCAAGGGAAAAGTGAAATGTGGCGCGCGCGTAGCTACAGCCTCTGGTAACATTTGGTGGTGAATTTTGCTCCCCGCAGCACGATCACGCTCACGCATGGTTGATTTCTTTTCGCACACGTTGGCGTAATTGATGAATGAAATGGTTCGTTTTTCCCTCTTCGCGACAGTTTACTGCAGCGATAGCTGCACTTCGAGCCTGTTTTCTGCCCTGTACCATGATGACTAAGATTTACGTTTCGCGTGTTAAATGTATGCTCTCGGTATAATTTTATTGGTAAAAGCTCTCGTTGATAGAAGCATCTATTTTGATTTTGTTTTGCATTTTCGAACCGAAGAAATCGGCTGAATTGTCAGCATTCAGGCTTATCATATTGCCATTACTGTTTTAAACTGATTCTGATACTAACTTTATTTATAAATATTTTTTTGAGTTCCTTTCGACATGAGAAATATTGCAACACTTCTTCCTCAACAAAGCATAATTTTGAGATGTATGATTGGGTGTAAACGACTATTTCCCCAGATTTTGGAGATTAATAGGATGTATCTGTTTGTACGCGTTAATAGGTACAAACGTGTAGATAGCAAAGTGACAACAACGCTTTATCTTAACAAGCAAGAAATGGATAATCCTAACACAATCTTAAGAACATTGAACTACTTTGTTCAAAAATTAATTAGTTTTTGTTCGAAATCCTCACAAAACCAAATGTACCCGCCAGCTAATAGATAACGTGAAACGCACGTGTAGCAACGCATGCACATCGCTTGATAACATTGCGTGTGATCGGTTCAAGTTTGTGTTGTTGTGCGCTTTCTGACAAAACTAAAAAAACGAAGCTTTGCGGTCGATTCGCAACACCGATTGCGCGCTGCATTTTGCGGTCATTGCCTAGGCAACGATTAATTCGACGTTATTAGATTATTAGGCTTTAGGCACAATTTGCTTGTGATGCACGATCAAACGTGGGCGCGATACAGCACACATCTGTCGATCTACCAATGGTCGCTGGCCCGGCACCAGCCAGACCAGCTGGTCCATGAAAAACGCATTCACGATTGCAAACGGCAACGGCCAGGCGTGTGGTGATCACGATCGCACGGGCCTGATTGTAGCCGTGTGACTAATGTGAATTTTCTATTGCATTTTCTACTTGCAGGTACGTACGCTATCGACAATAACAAGACAACGGTTAGAAATAGGCCCTCACTAGCGATATTTTGCTGACGAAGGTGCACTTCATCTTGTTGGGTAAGTGTTTAATAACTTTCGCAATTTGTTTTGCAATGGTTGAAAAACAAATTTTCTCGGCTTCAACGCCTCTTCTCTCTTTCTGGAATTTGTCCGTTTAATACTCCAACTATGGGCGAGGAAATTGTTGAGTCTTATGTAAATTCTGGCAATATTTTCACTTTTTTTTTGTGCCAAATGCATATCGTAACAAAAATTCAAGATTATCTTGCCCGTGGGACTATTTTTCATATTTATGCAAAAACATTATCTGTCTCTCGTCATACAAAACGAACTTCTCATATTGCCACCGGACGGGAAAGTCGCCGCGAACTTTGCCCCCCAAGAAGCACAGCAGATCAACGAGACTTTGGCAACAAAATTTGCATTTCCCCCTTTTTCTAGTGTCATTTGATGACACGACACAACCATGAAACTACAAAACATTAGCATTTTGCACATAGTCAACATTTTTCCGCTTTCCGTTCTCGCAACGAAGAGGACGACTTGCAAGTGGTCTGCACGTGTTCAGCAAACGGCGAATGCCGCTACACTGCAGACAGCCAGCCCCCACGCTGGTCGGGAATGCTCTGCAACGTGCTACGCTCGATCCGCACGAGCAAAATCCTTACTTGTGTGTACGCTGAAATCGAAAAAGATGATACCTCTTTGCCCGACGGTCATGTGGGCCCGGGCGCTCATCTCGGTCTATTCGGTAATCATTTCACTCTGGTGCCTGTCGGAGGTGACGACGAAACGGTATGGCTCAAGGCGAACGATTTCACCACGCTCCGACAAACTCCACCGTTGGAGCGTAGATAATGTTTGCTCGGACGGTGGGCGACTCTCATCCAGTGGTACGGTTTGTGGCCGTTCAGCTTCGTCGCAAGAAAAGAATCATCCAGTTACGGTGTGTCCAAAATGGAACGCTGCACGTATACGCTTTTCGCAATGATAAATTGTTGACAATTCCGAGTGTCCAGTCTCTAAAATAGGAGTGTCCCAAAATGCCAAATTTTTCAAAATGTCTTATATTACATTCTTACAAACTTGTGTAACTTGTAATAGAAAACTGCACTATGAGTAGGTTTACTAATAGCACTCACTGTACGCCTCCCTTGCAATCCATCGAATCGCTAGTACATTATATACGGTTGATGTACATGCAGCCTCTAACTCTAATCCAGGGACCGGACTCTTTCCCAAGCACAGCGTATCATGCTACCGGCAGTCGCCTTTTTTCCGACAAGAACTGTACGAACTGTGTGTGTGCTGCAACCGGAGCTAAAAACACCGATGCAGTTACCGAGTGCACAAATCCTCCTGCAATCACACTTCATCCAGGTTTCGCCAGAATACGAACCAAGAAGTACTAATATGCCAAGGTAAATAGAGCGGAAATGAAATAGTCTGCTTCTTTCTTTCCTGTTTGGCTACCTCTTCCCTATGCGTTCTCTGGCACCGTTGACGTTGGCCAAAGTTTTGCTCCGGATTTTTTTATGCTTCCCCCATTTGCTTCTTCTTTACTCTCATCTGTGTGCTGCCTAACCATGTCTCTGTGTGCCATCATTGCTGGTCTGTGGCGCTTCCAGTTGATGCAAACCCCGGAGAGCTCAGCTTAGTGATGGAGCCTTGGCTGTACTCGGTCGGTCTTTTGCCGGCATTTGCCCGTGCCATAATGTGCACGCTGTGGAAAATCCTTTGCACGATAACAAAAGGACGCTTCGTGTCCTTACCCCTTCCCGCCCCTCCTCCTCTCAATAAAAGGAGAGTACGATCGAATTTACGAGGTACATAGTCGTAACGAATCGTTCAAGGTACGTCGTTAGCAGATGACACTGAAACGAGGCACACAGAGCTGTGTGAGCATGTCCTTATAAGGCCATTTCCCAGGACTCACTGGATACTCGAGAGGTAGTGCACTAGAACTTAGTTTCGGAATCGTAATCGGAAAGGAAAGGAATGAATGGAGAGGGGAGAACGGGGTGAAATGAAAAATGAATCATTTCTATATCGGTTGAATGTGACTGAATGCGCTAGGTTTTGTGGCTTTTATTTTAGTGTGAGACACCGTTTTGCATATTTAAGACCGGCCAAAACTCATGCAATCATGCGCTCTTTATGCTGCCACTCGAGGTCAACTGCTTCACCGACTAACGAGACTAACTTCCACTTCACCCAATCTCTCCCCCCAATAAAAAAAACGGTACACGAAGGGAGGTCACCAACGATCACTTTCCTCTCTTTCTTCCGATCAGAGTTTCCCAGGCGGGGCCACCGCTAGCGGATTGTGTAACGGACGGAGGCTTCAAACAACGAACGAAACAGTAACAACAACAAAATAAACTAACGTAGGCGCTTGACCGTGTTTCGCCGTGGTTTCGCGTCGAGGGCAAAACTTTGCGCGTTCGCCATTGTCTTTGGCTGCCGAGCGTGAAATGTAGGGCGACGACGAATTGGAAAAAAGACAGTGAGCACTAAACACGTTGCAGTAACACACACACACACACACACACACACGCACACACACACCGAGGTACATTTGGAGTGAGGGAGGGGGTTTGCAAAATTGGTCCGATTGTTGAAAAATTGTAACAAACGATTGGATTGGGGGTACGCGTTGCACACTGACTCATGCTGGGTGGCTTTTACTCGCGCCCTAGGTACGGCAGACAACTCTTTCCGGAGAAAGCAGATGAATCATAAACGATTGAAACAATGAGGGGAGAAAATGCACTTCTCGCTGGTCGGCGAATTAGAAGGGTGTCCCGTGCCG
>AXCO02004366.1:0-20801 GCA_000473525.2 Anopheles melas | reverse complement strand
ACACACACACACACACACATCCCACAGGCACCTTGACGCAGAAGAAGGCGAGAGGGGTAGATTAACGGGAAAGTCCCACGGTGGCACCGCAGGGCAATGCCTAAAGGTCCGCGTCCATCAGCATCTCATCATCATCATCATCATCACCATCTTCATCACCATCTTCATCAAAGCCATCAACGCCAGTTAGCGAAAAGCTGATGGTCGGCAGTCGGAAGTAAAGCATCTCGCACCTGTGCTGCGTTCCACCCTTAGGCATCGGTAGGCCCAGTCCCAGAAGGCCATCGTAGTGTCGGGCGAGGGCGAAAATTGTGCGGTCAATCAAAGTCAAGCGTGTTGCTGCTGCGGGTTTGCTACTACTAACAGCCGCTGCTAAGTGTGTTTAATCGGAAGCCGCACACATCACTAATCATTTAATGGCGGCTCGGGTTTGTTGACGTCACGTTTCCCTGTCACGTTCACGTGGAACATCCCTGTGGGAGAAAGTGTTCTTCGTTTCTCCTTCTTCTCCTCCGATCCCACTAAACCTGTTCGTGGATTGTTTGTTAAACTTTGAATGACGCCTTGAAGAAACCTTCCGATTCGCGGTCGTCGTTTGACGTTTAACAGCAACCAAATATCCAAAAACATCCTGTTGCTTTTGCACACACAATTTCAAAACCCTTTCAAGATGTTCGACATCATCCTTTCTTAACTTTTTTGAATATATTCTCTTTCTTTTGCGTGGAAATCTAAATACTAAAAACCGGCAATGTATTGTTTGCAAACACACCGTTTGCTATAATTGAACAAACCTCCCTTAATAGTTCGGCGGAACTCGCAGCGAGTTCGTCGGCAAACTGCGCGCCCTCTGTGAAGCGGGCGGTGTAACAGGCCTCGCCGGCAGCGGAGGAGGAGGAGGTGGTGGTGGAGCAGGTGGAGGCGTCGAAGAAAAGCGCATCAGCAAAAGCACCGACGACATTGCGGATAGCGACGAGCGCGACATGACCAATACACAGGTAATCTCAACTGAACGAGAGAGTGAGCGTCTAACCCGCGGATCATACTTCTACTACTAATACACCCGATGTGATGCCGAGAGTCTTCATTAGTGTTGACTAACTTTCAACCCTAACACCGTGTGTGTGGGGGCAACTTAATTAACCTTTCAACTCGGAATATCTAACCTACAAGCAAGCAGCAACAGTGATGATATCATTCCGATCGATGACTAACAACACGCTTGTGTTTCTTCCCTACCATTCATTCCTCCCGTTTTGTACAGCTCTGGTTCCGTGGCGTCCGGCCATCCAAGTTCCGGCACGTGTACGGTTTGCCGACGCGCAAGGAGTGCTGCTACACCGACATCAGCGTGGTGCGCAGCGGCAACGATGGCAACTTCTGTGCGGTGAACCCAACGTTCCTCGCGATCGTGGCCGACACGACGTTCGTGGTCATCCCGATCGCGACGACCGGGCGGATCGATTTCCAGTGCTGCAAGGTGATTGGTCATGCGGGTCAGATACTCGATCTGAAGTGGAACCCGTTCGACGATCACACCATCGCGTCCGCGTCGGACGATTGTACGGTATGTGTGTGATTGATGAAGAGCTTGATTCTCCTAATAACTAACACGTTGACATGATCGTTTTCAGATCAAAATTTGGAACATTCCCGAGGGTGGATTGGTCAACAACCTCACCAACTGCGTGACGGAGTTGGTCGGCCACAAGCGCAAGGTGCTGCACATCGAATGGCACCCAACGGCGTCGAATGTGTTGCTGAGTGCCGGGTTCGATCACACCGTGTGCGTGTGGGACACGGGCAACACCGAGCGTCCGCTGCTGAACGTTATCGACTGCCACGTGGACATGATCTACAGTCTTGCGATCAACCGGGACGGGTCGATGATTGCCACCACTTCCAAGGACAAGAAGCTGCGTGTGATCGAACCACGCAGCGGTATTGTCGTTTCGGTAAGAGCTACCGTTTACTTTCCGGTCAAGCATCGTGCTAATACTGTTCCCTTTCGTCTCCAGGAGGGCATCTGTCATCTGGGTACCAAGTGTTCGAAGGCCGTGTTCCTGGACAACGGGCGTATCCTGACGACGGGCTTTTCGCGCCACTCCGACCGTCAGTATGCCGTGTGGGACCAGCACGATCTGAGGAAACCGCTCACGCAGGAGGTGATTGACAGCTCGAGCGGCATCGTCACGCCGTACTACGACTACGACACGCGCATGGTGTACCTGGCGGGCAAGGGCGACGGCAACATTCGGTACTACGAGGTGGTGGACGAGCCGCCGTACGTCCACTATCTGAACCAGTTCCTGTCCGGCCAGCCGCAGAAGGCGCTCGGCTTCATGCCGAAGCGTGGCCTCAACGTGCACCAGTGCGAAGTGTTCCGCTTCTACAAGCTGCACGCGGCCGGCAACATCTGCGAGCCCATCTCGATGATAGTGCCGCGCAAGTCGACCCTGTTCCAGAGCGATCTCTACCCGGACACGCTCGCGAACCTGCCGGCGATCGGGGCGAAGGAATGGTTCCAGGGTCGCAACGTTTCACCGATCCTGATGTCCATGAAGACGGGTAAGGGTGTGGTGGTGGTGGTGGTGGTGGTGGTGGTTGTGAAGGATATGCTCAAGGGAGTACTAACAAACGCGGGTTTTTTGTTGTTGTTGTTGTTGTAGGTGAATCCGTCATGGAGGTGTCGAATGGCAAATCGAACCGTAACAGTGTCGAGTCCAAAATCCAGCGAACACATTCCATCCATCTTGCCAACGGAAATCAAACGAACGGAGGCACCAACACCAACGGTCACACCGTGTCAATTTCAAACGGAACCGATAAGAACCACCAGCAACAGCAGCAGCAGCAGCAGCAGCAGCAGCAGCAGCAGAATGGCGGAAACTATGGATCGAATCTGACTAACGGCAACAACAACAACAACAACAACAACAACAATCATTCCATCAGCGTGAAGCAACAGCAACAAAACTCGCTGAACAAAGAGAACGAACAGCTCGACAACCGCAAGATCGATAACAATACGAAGAAGTTTGCCTTCCTTTCGCAACCGACCATTCCTGACTATCGACCACAAACGGTAAGTAAAGAGGGTTTGGATTTTAAGGATTTTTGATTATTAATTCCACCCATTTCTCTCCATTCCCATTTGCAGATTATCGAGAAAAGCCAGAAAACGTCCACCAACCAGAGTACAAAGTTTCACCAGCTGCAGGCAATCTTTGGGCAGCAGACGACCAACCACAAGGACATTGCCAACCTGCAGAACAATCTGCTCAGCAACTCGCGCAACAGCTCCCGCAACAGCTCGCTGGAAAACATTAACCTGCTAAACTCGGAAAATGAGGTAAGCGATCGTGATCGTGGAGTGGCGCTTCAGTAAAAGTCCCTTCGTTTACGTACATTTGTAAACCTTTCATTTTAATTACCTTTTTTCTTTAGCTCCGAAAGGCATTTAACAAGCAGGCGGACGAAATCAAGAGCCTGCGCAAAACGCTCAACGTGTCGGAGAAGCGTGTCCGCGAGCTGGAGGCGGAAGTGAAGCGGCTGCAGCAGCAACTGAAGCAACACCAGTAGAGTAGGCAAACACGGAAGAGCATACAACACGGAAACATTGTGATTTGGGATATGTGATTGTTTCGGAAAAGGAGAGTTTTATGTGTTTCTTTGTTTGTTTTGTGGTTTGGTTGGTTCGGCTCTCTCGCGTTTTTGCGTGTGTGTGTGTGTGTGTGTGCGCGAAGAAGCAGCGTATACTGAATTTGCGTATGTGTTTTGCGTATGTGTGGTTTGTGCATTTTGTCAAGCATCAAACGCATGCCGTTACGATGATGTATGTCGTATTTGTGTCTGTGTACGCTTGGTCCATGAGTATGTGTGATCGTATATGTGTAGAGAAGGGAAGATAGGACGACAAAAACGTGACAAATATCGAACATGTAAGGAATGTAAGGAACACGGGAAATAGGGGAGAGGTACACGAGAGTAGTTACCAATACCTCCCCCCATCGTCCCACGAAACAGTAGAGAGAGAGAGAGAGAGAGAGAGGATCGGTATGATTTATAAGCACAATAGAACGATTAGGTTAACCAGCCGGTCGGCGTGATCGGCTTTAGGAGATAGGTGGACGAGGACGAGGTTTTTGTGGCGTAACTTTTGCGCTCTGCTAAACGCTTCTACTACTGGCGGGGGGAAGGTACTAACCTCCCGCAGAATGTACTACCGCTGCTGCCGCCAACCCTTATTACACTATATACTTACTTACCTGTGTGTATATGCGAAACAAGATTTGCTTTTAACGTTGACTTACGCAACAACAACAAAAGAACGAACGAACGAACGAACGAACGAATGAGCGTGTGTTTGCTGCCGAAAATGGGGAAACAGCAATATGCAGATGAGCTTGCGGGGTGCACAAACGGGAATCGACGCTACAACCACTGCTTACAACCACCATTCCCTTTCATATTCTCCCATCTCTGCTTACAGGAGGAGACAAGAAAAGACACAGCTTTTTTGCCACCGTTGGGCACTTACTAATGCTAAATACGATAATAATGCCACCTAAATGTAGCTCATAGTATTCTCCCTCCCCCCTTGACACCAAACCCGAAACAGCAGCCCGTGGCTCCCCTCATTAATCCTGTTTTCCCCTCATTTTCTTCTACTCTCTATCTTTGCGAGAAGCATTTAGCTCCTCTCCGACAGTGGGCAGGGCGAAGGGATAAGGGCGAACGTTGTGAGGAGTAATTTAATCTGGCATTTGTGTTTATTTTTCTCTCTTTCTTCATACAAGATGCTATCCATTTTTTAAGATTAAGGTACTTGGACAAGTAACGAAGCTAACGAGTTGAGGAGCTTTTTTGGCAAAAGAATGTACGAAGAATCACACGAGTGATGTGTGTGCGCGTGTGAAAGAAAGAAAGAAAGCAAAAGAATGTATGTGTGTGTGTGTGTGTGTGTAAAGAATGAATCGAGCTTGAGAGCATAATTTAACCCGTAACGCAGTGGGACAGAGAAACTACACGAGAGCCGCGCAACAAGAATGCTAGTAAAATGTGAATGTGAAAAAAAAAACGCTATAACCATTTGGCCTGCCGCATCAATAGATGGAATGTGAGCAAAAAAGCAAAATAAGACAACAACGTAAAGGAACAAACAAACCGATGGGGTACGTGTTTTTTGTGTGAAAGAAGGATTCATTTTTTTTTTCTATTGGAGGATTATTTGTCACGTTTTTTTTATTATTATTTAAAAATCCACTCACTAAACACTATTCATTATTTTAGTACATTTGAACATATTGTGGTGTACGTACACCGCACACCGGTGTACGTGTATGTGTCTTGGTGCGCGATGTTGGAATGTTGGATGGAAAAGAATGGACGGAAAACGGAAATGCTCTCGAGCAAAAGAATCTCACGAAAGTCTCATCTGGTTGTCCGGTAAAACGATGGATGATACGCTAGAAGTCAATACCCGCAAATGCACATCTAAAGCGTCACCTTCCGGAGAAGAGAAGCAGCAAGCAGCTGGATGAAGGGAAGCAGCACCACAAACACGGTGCCGGAAACGAACTGCGCCGAGCGTGGAGCACTGTTACACCCGTCCGAGTCGCAGGTGTAGATGCACGATCGGTACTCGATCTGATCCCCCGGATTGCGCACATAGTTGCAGTAGTTGCCGAGATCGCGCGACGAGCAGTAGCGCTTAGCACCAATTCCATCTAGAGTCGAGTTCAGGCAAAGAGAGAAGGAAGACTAATTAAAAAGAGAAACACAACCAACAGCAACACACAAACAAACACGTAGTAAGCCATGTGGATGGATGAGTGAGAAAAAAAAGACTTAAACGTAAAGGTGTGAAAAACATGCAGCAAGAAAAGGTGAGTTTTTTGCAACGGAAAAGGCGTGAAACAAGTGGCACACAAACAACACAAACAACACACAATATACAAACACTAAAAGCGAAAGAAAAACCGAACCATGCATTGCCGTCGATTTGATGCAGTACTCGGCCTCGAACACGTGATCGCACGGTTCCGGCTTGAAGGGGGACGCCTCGTCCGCGACCAGCATGTCCGAACAGTACATGGAGTGGGCGGACGAGCACTGGTAGCAAAGGATACCGCACGCTGAAAGTGGCCAAGAAAGGTGTGTGTTTGTGTGTGTATGTTTTGGGTTAGCCGGGTTAGATGAATGTAGTGAAGCCCAATTTCGACCCGATATTTCGGCCACTTTTTAACCATATGTTAAATATGTTATATTAATGCTGTGTTACTCTAATGTTCTACCAGCAGCCTGGCCAGGGGTGTTAGTTGTGTGAAGAGAGCCATGCAGCGCGAGATGTTAGCCAACAGAGCCAACGAGTGGCAAGAGGAGAACGAATACCTTCGAAGCGGCCAATATGCTTGATGCAGAACTTGGCCCCGTACACGTTGGAGCAGTCGACCGGCTTCAGGTCGGGTGTATCGAATCGTTCGAACCATTCGCTGCACTGGAACGGTGTCGTCGAGTCGGTCGTATTGCACACGTAGCAGCTGATGGCCGTTGCTTTGTTTTTTTTTTAGGGTAGAGGCAATTTACACACCCAGTGAAGAAGAAGGTGGTGGTGGTGGTGGTGGTGGAGGAAGAAAGAAACATTCGTTAGCATTAAAATTGTCATCGCCGCCCTCCCTTAGGTGTGGTGGCTTATTCAACGAAACGAGCATAATCTGGAGCTGGAAGGAACACTACGATGCGGCAACAACAAAAAAAGTGCATCCGTAATCCAGTTGCGTTTCCCCCTCTCCCCTTTTGCTGTAACACTGACAGCGCAAATTTGCCATCCCGAAAGGCAGATCATTATTTTAATGGCCCCAAATCCTTTCGTCCTTTCGTCCTCGTTATCCTTTTGCCGCGGACTGACTGACTGCATTGTGAGTGAAGAGCAAAACGACCACTTACAGCAAATGTGTGCTGTACGCCCAATTTATGTCGTTTAGCGGAGTTTTCTTCCTTCGTGATGAGCTTGGTGTTCGTGAAACGAGTGCCTTTTTTCACGCATCACGGAACAATTGTCGCCAAGTGGCCGCCAGACGAGAAATGCAGATTTAATCAGCTTAATGCATTCGGTTTCGTTGGTTCCGTGCTTCAGCAAATCCAAGTGTGCGTTGAAATTTCATCGCGCTCTCTTTCGCTCTCGCTCGCTCGCTCACTCTCGCTCTCTCGTTCTCTCTTTCTCTGGGTTTGGATGAGGCTTCAGGAGCCCTTCAAAGCGCGCCATTCCAAATGGACCGTATAGACGCGTATTTTCGGCAACACTTCAACCCGGGCGCCCGAAGACCGGTGAAGTGTACTTTCCATTCCACGATTGCCAGCCGATTTTCATCTCAAAACGAGCGAGTTATAAGAAGGATGAGCTGTTTTGTTCGTCTGGCGTGTTCTGGCGGTGAATTATCCTACTTGGTACACTCAAGTAAAACATAAAGTTTGGTGAAGAGTTTAAATGGTGTTCCTGTACGGCGAAATCGTGCGCTACTACCGCGCCACGGGTTTTCACGGAAAACCGTGCCCAAATAGGAAAGTTTTGCCTTCGCGGAAAGTAAGTGAAAGTCAAATAGAGCAGAGAACTGCTTTTTACACTTTGCAGAAAGTCCTGCGGGGCTTTTTGTGGCCTTTGTCTGTCTCTTTCTCTCTCTCTCTTTCGCTCGCTCTCTCCTTGTTCCAGTTATGAAGCAACAATGATGTGGCATGCTCTTCGTCACTCCTCCTTCCACACCCTGGGTTCCTGCGTCCTGGGTAGCGTCCTTTCCGGCTCCGGCAATCAATATACCGAGCCCCGGTTTCGATTGTCCGTTGGTGTGGAAGAGCACCGATAAGAGTTCTCGAGCCCGTGGTACTACCAGGCATTGGTCGGACGCGGTACGCTTTTGAAGCGGATATTGCTGCTAAATGAATCACAGCCCATGATGATGATGATGATGATGATGATGGAGGGACATGCCTTTAAATCGTGCTTTTTCAATTCCACTGCGGAAGCGGGCCTTCTGGTGTTCCATGCACCTCCGTGTAACAGCAGCAACAGCAGCACGTGTGTCTTTGTTTGATCGATTTAATTTGCATTTGGCAAGGTGCAAAGCATAATTCTCACTTCTTGTTGATCCTCGCTTCTCACTGCTCACATTGCTCACTGTTCACTGGGCGTGAGCGTCTCAACTTTTCTCACCACATCAAACAACAACAAATACCATTCCCCTGCCCCTCCTAGAATGACTCATTGGTCACTGCACTTCACCCTTTGCTTTGCTTAATCAAAGAGGGGTTTTTACGGTTTCATTTTCCACCCCGTAAAAATACACGCGTCACGCACACACCACTTTCAACTTACCACTCTCTACGGCGGCCAGCAGGAAAACCACTCCCAGTCCAAATTGCTTCATTCTTTCCACGTTTAATTAGTAGCGAGACACTGCAGCAGCAATAGCACACCCAAAGTGACGCGCGACAGACGACGGACGGCTACAGTTGCTGCGTTAGCGCCCTTCGGTTGCCAAGGAAACAGCTACCTACAAATCGAATCGACACAAGCAAAAAGGAACGATTATGAATTGATGCTATGCACAGAAAAAGGGAAAAAGTGTTCTTTTCTTACGTTTTGATTCGTTCCTGCTGCAGCTGCTTAACAATACAAACACACCCGCACACGATCACGCTCGATCACGATCTGCTGCTGTCACAAGCGCGTGTTTGACAGGTGTGTGCTAAATCGATCAAAACTCACACACACACACACACAGGTGACAGGGAGCGTAGCCGTTCGTCGAGATTTTAAATTCAAATGCGAATCCACGTGCGAACGAAGCAACCACAGAATTTTCTATAGAGCGGTCGATGGAAGCGCGAACTTAACGCGTCGAAGGGAATAAAGGAACTGAATGTCGTGCACAAAGACGGCCGGTCAGTTAAACACGGCTCGTCGCCATTTCCAACCAAGCGCATGCGCATTCCGTTAAATGAATGAAGGGGAAAAGCACGGCTTCATGCACGACCTAAACGGTCGGTCGAACTGAAACACGCTTCCTCAGTGCTCTTAACGCGGCAGTTGCCGCAGCGACAGTATAAAGGTGAGGATTTTCAAAATGATTTGATTTGGTTTTATTATTTCAGTGATTATGGTTCAAAATTTAGCCTTAATTACACGTAGATGCTCGATAGATGCTTTCTAAAACAGCATTTTTCCATTAAATACTAGCTTGTTTCCTATTTCTTTCCATTTGTGTTACAACGTGTGATATGCTGTTATGGAAGGAAAAAAGCAAAGAAAGTGCCACAAAACCGCAAAAGATTAACCGAAGCAACAGCACTTGTGTACTTAGTATAAAATTAAATCAATAAAACCATAACATCGCTGTGTGTGTGTGGTTTTTTTTTGTTCTTTTTATTGAATCCATTCTTCTCATTTTCATAAATGTTTCTTGCTCTTATCACGATGTTGCCATATATAAGTCTTTCTCTGTTTACCATTCCCGTTTTTTTTTTGTTTGTTTGTTTACTCCTTCGGGAGGGTTTCCTTCCTCTTGCGCTTCCTCTTGCAAATATGCTTGCCTGTGTGTATGTGTGTGTGTGTGTGTCTATTTGTTTGCTGATTTGTTTACTTATGCATATCAGCTGTTCCACATTCTTCTTCTACCGCTCTTTGTGCTGTCTGCCTCCTGCTGCTATGGATAAATGGTAATGCTTTTGCAACGTACAGACACACACACACACACACACACACACACACATACATACAACACGATTGAGGGAGATTTTGTGGGCGGGTGGGATAAATCACGGTCCTAACTGCCTAACAGCCTAACTGAACTAACCGAACAAAACCATAAATATCCAATAAAGAAAATGCATGCAAAAACGTTCTACGTGGCTGGTGTGGTGGTGGTAGCACGCGCAACGGTTGTTTTTGCAGAAGGATTTAACTGTTGCCTTTCTCTCTCTCTCTCTCTTCTAAAATGCCATTATTACTGTTAGGGTTACATTTCTTGCGAGTACTGTTTCTTTTTTTCCGATTGCTAATATGCTTTCTATCTAAACGTTTTCCTTTTCGTGTATGTGTTTGTGTAGTATTTCTGAGATGATGGTGGTGGGTTTGTTTTTATTTCCTACTCGACACCTACTATGATTTGCTGCTGGTTCTGCTTACTACACTACTACCACTGTTACGTTTCGTTTCCATGGTGTTTCTACACCTAACCCGCGCGCAAATGCTTCACAGGTACGCAGCACAAGCCAATCTGTTCCTTCGTGCGCACATTTTTGCTCGTTGGGGCTCTGCTCTACTCCTCCCTACGTGCTTATAATTAGGGTACGGGGATAGTAATGTTTTAAATGAATCAATGAACAAGGAGAAGACTAAATGAATAATGCGAAATCTTACAAAGCAAACGGCATAGATGTTTGTATATCACCTCTCACACTTTGTTTTCATTTTGTTTTCCCCCCTATCATGGTTCCAATACGATGTTCGTGTGTGTGTGGCTACAAGCAAACGACCTATATCTTCTGTCACGACCTATTTTCATCAGCCAAAAAACACACTTTGCTTCTACACCTTTCACGTATCGTAGTTTAGAGTTAGTAAATGTAGTGCAGTGTTTGCCCGTAGTCTCGCCCGTCTAACAACAAAACAGAAGAGAATGGGTACTCTCTTTGCTTACATGTCTAACAAAACAACCAAAAAAGTAGTGTATAAAAAGCAACAAAGAAATATAGTTAAAATTTATTATTATTTAAAAAAACACTCACGCACACTCAAAATAATACACGAGAAATATCACACACTTAATCGACACGGACGCGTAAGCGGTGTTGTACTTTTCTTTACGTGGAACGAAAGTTCAAAGGTCAGAAAGTGTATAACAAGATAGGGAAAGAAAGAAAGGACAAATAAACAAACAGAAATATACTAAATTTACGTTTTCCACTTTCAGTGGCTGCGTTCAACTGCGTTCGGTGGTCGACCGAGGAAGCACACACACGAACACACACACACACACGCGCATAAAAAATATATACTGATTCGTTCAAATAAATATCTCTTCTTCTTCAAAGAACCTCTCTCTCTTTCTCTCTCTCTCTCTTCCATTCGCCCTATTTGCTTCTTTTACACGGGAAGACACACATCTATTCGCTCTCTCCATCTCACTGATTGCACACACCACACACGCCGCCTACTCGGTTCGGTTGCTCCGTCTACGTCAGGGCCGGCTTAACACGCGTCTTCTTTCGCTTCAAGCTCGAGTCCGTCTTAAGGGAGCGTTTCTTCTTCAGCAGCTTCTTCCCACCGGCATCGGTGCCCGATTTGGTCGATTTGGCCAGCTTGGTTTGCTTTGGCTTGAGCGTACCCTTGCCAAACTTGGTGCCGACCTTCCCTTCGCCACTGCTGCTACCGCCACTCCCGCTAGCGATGCTACCAGCACCACCACCACCGACAACAACACTCTCCATCGAAGGACCCATCGAAGACGACGCCGTGACCACATCGCCGACACCAACGCTGCCGCCACCAACGACACCAACACCACCACCGCCACCACCACCACCACCACCACCACCACTGCAAATCAACGCTTCCGTTGTGACCGTGGTGCCACCGACCGTCGTGTGCAGCTCGCTTGCTGCCTGTGTGTACGTCGAGATCAGCTTCGAGATGCCAGCGTGCGTGGTGGTAACGATCGTGGCGCCCGGTGACGCAGTGCCACCACCGGTGTACGAACAGCACGGGGCCGCATCGAAGCTATCATCGCACTGCATATCGTTCACGTCCAGTAGTTTGCTTTCCGATTTCACCTTCTTGCCCGCGCCCAGTGCCGGAAGGTCGGTCAGCGTGCCCGGCACCACGGTGAGGAAGTTGGGCAGCGAGCCCGACCCAATGCCGCCCTTAAAGCACAGCTCCGAGGCCTGCTGGGCCGATACTTTGATCTTTTTGCGAGGCACTTGTTCCTTCGTGCTGCGGAGCATTAGCTCCTGGAGTTTCTTACCACCGGCGCCCACCGCCCCAACAACGCCACCACCCACACCGACACCAACACCGCCACCGGTGCCGCTCACATCGCACAGGACTTTTGATTTTTTCGACTTACCGAAGGCACCGACCTTGCGGGAAATCTTGCCACCGGCTCCACCGGCACCGACGACGTGTGTCGCTTTAAGCGTCACCGATGAACCGCTCGCTTTCAGCACCTGCCGGGGGTGTTGCGTCGATCCGGCACCGGTACCGGACGCGCCACTGGGTCCACCCCCTCCACCGGCTAGTAACAGTGTGGCCGCATCCGGATCACCCACCAGCTTGCTCGCGACGGTGACGGTCGGGCCGGGGACACCCGTTTGCTGCCCTGCGCCACCGGCCACACCGACCACCGGCGCGCCGAGCGAATGATCCCACTGGATTGCGTTTTCCTTCGCTACGTCTATCGAGCAGGACAGCTGATTGGCCAGCCGCTTCGTGTGGGACTTCTGGGTCTGGTGTGCGAGAGACGATGGCGATGATGATGATGATGAAAAAAAGAAGAAATAAAATGATTGTGTAAATGAAAGTGTGCAGTACTACGTGTGGTGGTGGAGTCATAGTAAAAGGCTCTTCCCTTCAGCGCAACCCATCGCACCATCGGATCGGCGCTTTTCCGCGCCACAACCACATAGAAACATTTACAAAATATCGATTTATACCACAAAATATGTTATTAATAGAAGGAAAGAGAAGAATATTTACAGAAAAGAATCAAAAGCGAGAAGATAGCACCAAACTACAGCGAAACAGAGAGCGCGCAGTCCAAAGGAGTAGTAGTAGATGAGAATTCTCAAAACTATCAATGCCAAAAAGAAACACAAAACACACCTACACAAATTAGAAGAAAAGAAGAGAAGGAAAGAAAGAAAGAAACCAACCCAACTATCACCAACAAGATAAGAAAGCAGAAAGCAGAAAGAGAGAGACAGAGAGAACGGAAAACACAATCAACGAATGTAACTTTATTATTATTATTTAGCTAATAAACATTCTCCCAGGTTGAACGGGACAACACCGTGGGAGGCGAAAAGAGGGCGAAAGGAAACGATAGGGCGCGATAACAACATAACAACAATATGTATTTCGTACTTCATTAGCCTCTTCGAACCGGGAAGAACACGAGTAGTGCACAAGAGGGCAAGCGAATTATAAGACGCGGAGAATCATTTAACACACACAAACGCACACATTTTATGAACACATTCGGGAAGTATATAATCGCACTACAAAGTTCTCGGGACGGTCGATCGATCGATCGGACTCCAATTCCGGAAACGAAAACTGAGATCATACTGCCGCACCACTGCTGCGCTGGCTGCTGCTGCTGCTTGGGTAAGTAGTAGTAGTAAGTAGTAGTGTTGTTGTTGTTGTTGTTGTTGTTGCAGTAGTAGTAATTGCAGTAAATAGTTGTTCTCGTAGTGATGGTACTGGTCGAGATGTTACTACAGCAGATAATTAAACTCCCCTGCTGCTCGCTTCAAAATATACAAAACGATCTTTAAAATGAACGAACGAACGTGTACGGCTGCTGCTGCTTTTTTTCCCTTCTGGTTGGTTATGTTCGTCTTCATGGCCTGCTGCTTGCCCTTTGTTAAAGCCAATCGTAACTTATAATATCACCATACTACAGGTAACAGGGGTGGGGGGGGGGAGGGACGAAACGAAAAAGGAAGGAAAAACATAAACATCCAAATGAAGAAAGAGAGAGAGAGAGAGAAAGACTGAAGCAACCAAACACCATGCAATGGCATAAAATGGAAAAGAGGAAGAAAGGCATACTAGATTAAATTTCTCCTACTACCTTCACCATCCCTTCAAAACAAAGACACACACGCACACACACAACACTTTAGGCAACTTGATGCTGTGGCTGCGGCTGATGATGCTGTTGGAATGCGTCGGCAAAGAGCAGAGCCGCCCGCGGACAACATATTACCTTATTGGTGACGCGTGCCTTCGACGAGCCGCGCTCGATTTCGATCCGCAGCGCGTTGCGCAGCCCCTGCAGCGTGCGAAACTCGCAGTTCGGCAATCGGGACAGTGGGTTCGAGTTGGTGAGATCCAAAATTGATGGTCCAAGGGCTTTCCCAACCTAAAAAACAGGCAAAACACGGTTAGCTGGTTAGCTGGTTTGTTTCAGGCTTTTTCGGGACCTACGAACCTCCTCGAATACGGCCGGCGTATACTTCGGGGGTACAAGCGTGTGTGTCGTTTTGGCCACAATCTCCTTGCCCCGGGGTGGCAGTATATTGACGCACTTGCCAGTGTTGTAGTTGCATTCTAGCGTGTAGCTCTTGATCAAACCGGTGCTCTTGTACACGGCCACACGTCCCGATCCTTCCTTCGACAGACCGTCCCGCTTACCCCTAGAACGAAATGCGGCATTCGTCAGTTCAAATTGTACCTCATCACGCTCCCGCGCTCGCTCCGTCCTCTCTTACTTGTAGTACATGTTGCGCTCGCTGAAATTGCACGCATCAAAATGAAAGTGCTGCGAGTTGAGGCTCATCAGCCGCGGCAACAGCATGCACTCGACCGCTTCGACCGTGCTCGGCAGATGGTTCCCGTACATGAACACGCCCTTCTTCGAGGCGTGCCCGTGCAGATCGATGTACATGAACAGATTGCTACGGTCCTCGTACACCACCCGATCGTGCCGCTCGTCCAGCTGGGCCAGAAAGTCCAGGCTAATGTTCAGGCTGCGCGGCACACCGCCAACGCCACCGCCGCCCATCACCGGATTAAGGTACTCGTTGCGGTGCGATCGATAATGGCTGTACTGCGCGGCGTTGGTTTGCGGCGTTTGGGGGCGATTTTTACCACCCACCGTGGTTCCACCGTCACCAAGGACAGTTCCACCACTGCCCGAAGCTCGACCAGCACCACCCACACCGATCAAGGACGACGTGGAGGAGGACGGAGCTTGCTGCTTTCCACCAGCGGAGCCCTTTTTGAACGCGCCCAGCGCCATTTTGCCACCGTGCAGCGTGGCGACGACCTGCCCTTGAGCATTTCCGCCCGCTGACATGGCACCACCCGTGCCAGCTACTCCACCCGCTGTTCCTCCCCCCGCCAGATAGTGATGGTGGTGATGATGGTGATGATGGTGATGGTGATGGTGATGCGGATGTACCAAAAACTCCTTGAACTTGAGCGTGCCGGGGGTCGCACCAAGAAACTGTGGCTTGTTCAGCACGTGCTGCTTGTGATGGGCGCTCTTGCCGATGCCACCCTTTCCCGTGTCGACCTTGGCCGTTACCGAGTGGATTGATTTTTTCAAGCTCAGGCTAGAAGCGCTTCGGCCGCCAGCAGTACCGCGGACTGTAGCGGGTGCAAGGTTGTTGCTGCTGCTGGTGGTGGCCGTGCCTTCGCTTACGATCGGATTTAGCTCCGGAATGAGTTTCTCGGTGAAAACTTGTGCCGCAGTCGTAGCAGCAGCAACGAGCGATGGCGGCTGCACGACGGCTGCCGGAACCACGGTTGTCGGCGTGGAATCGGCTGCAGGCGGGCTGCCAGAAGAATCGGCGGATGATTGAGTGGGCAGCGCGGTGTTCGATGCAACCTTCGACGTCAGCGAGGACGAGGTGGAGCTAGCCTCGCTGAACCCGGAATCGGACGCCGCCGGTGTGTCCTGCTCGACTGAATCCGATTCTGAAAAAGGAACAGGGAACAGGGAACAGAACGGAAGCATTAGTTTTAAAGGTTCCGCGCAAAAGGCGCACGTGGAATCATGCAGTAAACAAAACCGTTTCTGATTACGACAAAACGAGCATGCGGAATGGTTTGCTGCTGAGCGAGACCGAGCGAGTTTGTTAAATGTGTGCCGCCAAATGTTATGTTAGTATGTTATGTTTTAGCGGACAATGAAACAACCCTAAAATGGAAGACGAAACAACATCTGGATTCATCAATACACGCTTGCAATGTAGCTTTTGAGTGGATAAACAATAAACAACCGATCAGCAGTTGCAATGCCAATAAGAGTAAGAGAGAATGAATCTTCCAAAATGTCCGTTTCGCAAAGGGCGCGTTACATGCGTGTGAAGCTAGAGCTGTGATGATGTGGCTAATGAGGAGCTGCCATGGAAACCACCTTCGTTTGCCCTTTCGCGCAGGGGGACGTACCATCGGTGAGTGGTGACGATGCAACGGAAGCGGTAGTAGTTGTGTTAGCATTGGTTAACCCCGTCGAAGATGAGACCAACTCGGCTGGCTCCTCCGCGGTGGATGTGGACTCTTCCTCCGCCACCGCCGGCAACACCAGGGTAGGTTTCGGAAGGGCTTGCGCTATCGGGGACAACTTTGCGCCACTGCTAGCAGACACACCGGCACCGGACGCACCAGCCTTTGCGCGTCGACGGCGTAAAATTTTGCCCAACAGTTTATCCGACCACGATGCGGACGACGACGACGACGATGGGAAAATGGTGGTTTTCGCTCGATTGGACAAACTAGCCGCCGGTTCGGCAGGCGTTACGAAAGCAATCACGGACCGTCGCTCGCTGGCAACGCTTACGGTGGACTGCGGCGTGCTGGACAGGGACGGTGTGCGGCGCTTCCGAATCGATCCATCCACTGGGAGCGACATGGTCGAGGACAATCGTTTGACTGGTTGGTGGGAGGTCGGGGCAGAGAAAGGAAGCACGGAACTTGTACTGGAAGCTTTCCATGACGAGTCGATGGATTTTAGTTTGGGAAGTTTCATTTTCTGAATGTGTTGTGTTGTGTTAGTAGAAGGAGTAGTAGTATTGGTAGTAGTGGTAGTAGAGGTGTTGGTAGTATTGGTTGTCCCTGTTGTAGCACCACAGAAAGGACTAACTGAGAGCGGTTGTGCGCTGTGAGTGCTGTGTCGTTTCGTTATCGTCAATGGGATCGTGGTCGAGGGTATACCTTTTTTCAGTGCCATTTTCACATTGCCTCCCGATGAATCCACCGGTGCGGTTCCTTCTCCGGCTGGTGTAGCACTTTCGGGATCAACAACAACGATCGCTTCCTTGGATTCTTCCCCGTGCGCGTGCTCCTTTTCCTTTTCCAGTTCGTACGATTCAACTTCATCCACACCGAGATGGTAGTACCTGAGGAAGAACAAAGAGAGAGCGATAAATCAATAAAATGCATCATTTTCGACGGGACTCGTGTGACTTCTCAACTTACCTAATCAACTTCCTGGCGGCATAGATCGCCGGTTGCGTCTCGTGGCAGGGGCTAATGTACACCCGGTTGAGATTGTGACCGCGCGTATCCGACCGGTACAGCCCGTTGTACACGCCGTCCGGGTTCAGGAAGGGAATTATCTTGAACACGTACATCCGCCGAAGCGTCTGCGAGACGATGCTCTTCCGATCCAGCAGCATGCTGAGAAACCCGTTCAGCACGAAGCTGGCCGGCGTTTCGCCCGGATGCACGCGGGACGAGATGAACACGATCTTCTTCTCCCTAAACGTATGGCAGCGCTGGGCCGCCTCGTCCGGGAACAGATTGCGCAGACGCGTCTCGCGCGCCGTCTGAATCCCGTGAAAGGAGCTGATGGTGAGCAGCTCGATGCGGCGGTGCTCGATCGAGTGCGTCAGCAGCTCGCGGCAGTAGTAGATCTCGTCCCGTGGGTCCGCCTTCTGATCGTCCTCCGGGGAGGGATTGGCGGCAGCCGCCGCCGCCGATGCCACGTTGAGCTGATGGTGAAACGACGGTAACTTTGCTTTCGTTGCGGACGCCGATGAGGACGTTTGTTGTGCGGGTTGTTTCATTTCACCACCAACACCACCACCACTCTGCGGTAACTCTATTTTCACCTTGTTCACAAGGTTTGTAATCTGCTGCATCGATTCGGAGGTGTTTTCATCAATTACCATCCCACCGGCACCGCCGGGTCCGAGCATGGTTTGCAGCGATTTGGCCGCCTCCGCCAGCACTTCCTTGCCGGGCGGCGAACCTTCCCCGACACCGTCGCGTGCCGTTTCGTCGAACGATTCCGGGCTGGTACGGTCGACGCGCTCCATCTTCGACAGCTTCCCTTTCCGGCGGTGCGGTGCTAGGTTGGAGATGTTTTTCGATTCCTCCGCCGCGGTCGCCGGCAGCGAGTCGTACTTTTGCGAAATGTCGTACGCCATCTTGTGCAGCTCGAACGGATGGCGGCCATACTTGCGATCGAACGTGGACAGCTGGTCCATCAGCTCGGTGTAGGTGAAGGGAAATGTAAACGCGTAATAGATTCGCGTCGTGTCACCGCCCACCTCTGGCACCTTGTGCAGGAAGGAGATGAAGAACACATCGTTCGTAATCTGCAAAGAAGGGATGATATTTAGCCCGGGAGTCTTCGTTAAAGCGCAGCGTAAGACAACTCACCGAATACGATGGTTTATCTTTGATCCGTTCCCAGCGCCCGTTCGGCCCCACCTTCGTGACCGGGTGCATGCCCTGGCTGAACAGTTTCGCCTGCTTGTTTAGATTCATCACATTAAACTTTACGATTTGGTTAGGCCGTCCGCCCGTCACCGCAAAATGGAACCAGGTCCGGTTCTGATTCTCGTACGGCGTGCCGGCACAGTCCGGGCGGGTCCAAAGATTGAACTCCACCTCCACCAGCGGATTATCCGTCGCGTGCGGTGTGGGCGAGGGAATGGGCATCCCGAGGGACCCGCCAGCATTGGCACCGGGCGTTGCCGCAGCGCTGCCACTTCCGGACACCGTCGAAAGCAGTCCATGGTGTTGCTGCTGCTGCTGCTGGTGCAAGCCAATCCCCAGCGTGGCTGCTACTATGGCGGAAGCGCTCGTACTGCCCGGCCCGATGGCACTGCTCCCCGAACCGATAACGGGAACACCAGACGTCCCACTCGATACCGTGTTGCCCACGATTCCGAGTCCTGAGCGGGTAGAAAACGGCCGGGAAAAAGAAGAGCAGACAAATAGAATCAATTCCATAGCAAGAAGCGAAAGAAGTAGGTTATTTATTTGAAACATTGCTGCGCGCTTGCATTCCCTTCCCCCTCCGTGCTTCGGAATGTAGGCGCCCACCACCGCTACGAGCATTTGTTGATTTCTGGGCTACTTTGATTTGATCGATTTAACTGTCGGCAGGTTTCTCTCCACCAAAGCAAAAGCTTTTGCTTTCGCGTGTGACTTTTGGGCCTTTTTTGCTTTGCTTTTTTTTTGCTGTTGTATCGTGTTCGCACACGAGGATGCTTATCTTGTGGAATTGCGAGGCACGATTTATTGATGTCATACTTTGGCACCGTGTTCCGGAGATTTACCAGAGATACGCCAGGTACACGACGGGCGCGTTTGTTTTATCGATCCGTTGGGGGTAGAGCGTACTGTACCGCACATAAACCGTCCTTGCAAAGCAAATTGTACCAATATAAAGTAGCCCTTTTGACCGTAGTAATAAACTGGTATGTAAATGTAGTGAGAATGCGGCACAATATGCACCCAACTCTGTGTTATTGTGTGAGCCACCCACTAAAGCACAATAGAGGAAACACTAGAGGGTGGCGTCTTCGCAAAACAGACAACATAATCAGTGTGTCCTAAAATAAAGATTACATCCTCGTTGTCTGGCAGGCACGCCGTGCATGCCGTTTCACACGAGGGAGGGCAAAGGGGAATCACCCAATCGTGCCCATGCCGAAATGTATAACTCCCCCCGTGTCGTGTGTGTCTATTTGTATAGGTGTGTGTATGCGCCGCTGTGTTTATGTAACAAGCGCCAACCAGGCCAACGGTTCGGTCAACCAGGAAAAAATACCCAAACCACCAAAGCTTTCGACCTCGACCACTGCCCGGTCGTCGCATTTGCTTTCGACGAGGGGGCGCGCGTGTGGGTCAAGCCACCGAATTCTAATTCTACCACCCTTCTACACCACCGTTTGTACCCGACTGCAAAGTGAAATCGAGTCGACGGACGCCGAAAACAGATGTAGAAAGTTGTTTAGCAAACGTGCCGCGAGCACGCGGACTGCTTGGATGGTCACCGCGGTTTGCCTGCTTCTATTGCTTTTACACTTCAAAATGGAACATTAAAATAAAATAAAAAGAAAACACTTGGACGCAATGATTACCTTCACAGCATCGCACCAGCTCGACCTTTCCCAGGTTGCCGGAATCGAACTTGGAGTAGAACGTGTATCCAGCACACTCAAAGTTATCCACCATCATCATTGCCGTCGTCATCGTTGCTCCTGTGCTCCGTTTCCTTTTTTTGCTTTGCGCTCTCTATTTTGCCAACAAAACACAACAACCACGGCACGAACACTATTTAGTCGCTGCTGCTGCTGCTCATCCTTTTTCACCCACCCGCTCTGTGGTGGGGTGGCTTTGCACTAGCAGTGAATTTAATGCAACCGCATTCGGGACGCGCTGTCCCTTTTAAAGGTGGACAACACCCGTCGCCGTCGATATGCTCGGCCAATAACAGTGCCACTGCATCGGGAAAGACACGACCTGCCTGCTTGCTGCTGCTGCTGGCTGTTGCTACTGCGCTCGGCGATGTTCTTCTACTTCTGCTTTCCCACTGTTGCCGTCGCTCAGCTGAGACTGCTGCGATGAAAAACCCGTCGCCTGAATGTGAATGTGAAAAAGTGAACGTTGATGGGTAATGGGGTGGTGGTGGGGGAGCGGAGGTTAGAAATGAAACATGAAACAGCCAAAGGAAACTGAAAGGAACCCGTTACCGTCGTATGGGGCAACGAAACACTTCACCAACACTCACTCACACACACACACACACACACACACACACACACACACACACACACAC
>AXCO02004365.1:0-26711 GCA_000473525.2 Anopheles melas | reverse complement strand
CGTTTATGCAACAATAAAACACGATCACGGAGATGTTTATTTCCATCCAGAAGTGCAATGTATTTGTAAAAAAATAAATGATCACGAAACCGTATCAGTCTTTTTTTTTTTTCAAAGGTCGACTTACAAACACTTGAAGGACAAGTGAATCTTCTCCTCCCAAACACGAGAATGGGGTAAAAATCCCCTACACGTTGAGTTGATTGTATCACTGTCTGTAGGACTATATACACACACTTAACCACGAAAATAAAACCAACAAAACCACCCCGCGACAACATCAATCCCGGTTATGTTTTTCTCCAAACTCCAAACTCCATCATCTCCGAGTGTAATTTGCAATAAAAATGAAATATGCGACGAAATTTGCCAACACATGAATGCAAAACATTGTGTGTTGTGCCGGTGTGGCGTTTGGTTGTGGTTTGTGCATAGTGACAGCCGGGATTTTGCCCACATTTGAGTAAGTGGAGTGATCCCCGGGACCAGACCGAGCGAACGAGCCACGCAAAAGCCATGGAAATGATACCATCGTTGTGGTACGGTGGAGGGGCATTGCAACGATGAGAATGATGGTTGTATCAAGTTATTTTCCTGTTGTTTTTTTTTTTTAATTTTTCGGCAGGACCGAAGAGTTTGACAGGTAGTTTGCTCAACGCATCTCTGAAGGACAACCTCTGGGATGGGGTTAGTTTGTGTGTGCGGTTTTTGTGGTCGCTGTGGTAGAACTGCTTTTGCTAACGATGATTTATGGAGCTGTGTGTGTGTGTGTTTTTTTTTGCAAACGGTACCATATCAAACAGTCGCAAAGAGTATTAAAATGTTGGTTTTATGGTACTACAGTGGTGAGGTTCGGTTTAAGATTTAATAACTTAACCGATTTAAAGATAAAACTAATATCTTTCCTTACATTTCGCAATTTAAATATGTTTAGAGAGAAATAATATTTAAATATTAATTTATTCAAGCATCACCAATTCGCTTATTGGACTGAATTGACAAAAATATTGACATTTGGAGGTTAATTTTTTGCCAAAAATCCGTAAAACTGACACGCCTTGAATTTCTTGAATTTTAAATGATTTTGATTTCTTAAAAAAATCATAAAATTATGTAAACAGGTCGAGCGCTCAGCTAAACAGCTAAATATAAGCTTTGAGGTAGGAAGATACAGAAAGACGCACCAGCAGCTCACATTCTTCATTTTTTATGTCCCAGACAACTTCAACGGCATTTCCGTTTTACGCCATTTTTTTTTCGAGATTAAAATAAACACTATTCGGCCATGTATGTCAAAGCAATATTTATGATTCAAATTTATTTCAACGATTAGCTCACTTGACAACAGCAAACTTTGGTCCCACAACAAAAAAAATCCCGACAAACCGGCGGCCTCACGGAAAGCCCGTTTGGCGAAGTTTCAACAACAAGCGGCACTTGCTCAACCGAAACGCAAATCTCGCGTCCGTTCAATTTATCTTCGTGAATGCCCGTGCAAATAACATATCGTTCCCATGTGCGTGGTGTCAAAACATATCTTAACAGCTTTCACCGGCAAACTTAACCCGACCGACATTGGAACGGTGTCGTCCGACGAAGACGGCGACAACCGGCAACATGTTCGCAGACAGTCAATATGGCGGATGGCCATCAAAAACATGGGGGAACGAAATCGTTGTATTTTATATTAAACACAACAAAAAAAGTCAAACCCGGCAGCCGCAATTCCGATTGGGAATTGTTCGGCACCCCGCACCACGGAAGCTTGGGCTGCCGCCACCTGTCAGAGACCGCCACCGTCTTTTACCATGCCACACTCCCACCATTCGTTGTCGCATGGTTTGTTGTCGTGAGCAATGCTCGTGTGATCATGTTTCGAAGGTGTGCGTTGCCGGAGAAGAAGCAAGAAGCCCGAAGAGATGTCACGCACGAAGAAAAACCCCCCATTTTTCCACCACACAGTGGCCGAGATCGCGATCCGTTCATGTTTTCGGTCGTAACAGATTGATTGAGATAAACGCGCTAACATGACGAACGAACGAAACACACGGCACTTACCGGTCGCTGACGCTGACAACGCCAGCCACTTGAAAGGACTTTCGAATCGCCGTGCTCGGGTGGCGATCGAACTGAAAGGCAGTTTTTTTCTTTTGTAACAGAAAATGGGAATTTGGGAAAACTCTGCCAATTGTCCGTGCAGTGCTAATAATGCTGGAGAAAGGGATCAATTTTACGGAAAAGGATTTTATTTAGTAAAAACGTAAAATGTGATTCGTGTAGCTACTCGAAAAATGGAGGTACACTCACGAATCATTTGCAGCGTAGGGTTTTTAATTAATTTGGCTCGTTAGTTTAAAATTTAAAAATAAGTAGGAAATCGGTCCAAAATACATTTAAAAAGGAATATGTACCCGGAAGATCAATTGTTCCGACAGAACTGTCTAAATATAAACATTATAGAGAGTAAGCAACAATAAATCATGGTTTTAAAGAAGACTAAATCGATTAAATAAACAAAGTAACTAAAGCCCTGCCTTCACCAACTCAAATAAAATGAATTAAAACCACCGCAAGAAGAAAACACGGACACCGACAATCCATTCCCATCGTGAGATCGCATTCACCACCAACCATCCGCTCTTGAGCGTTCTCCAAGAACTCGTTTGATCGCAGAAGCGAAATCTAATCAAACTTAAGTCTGCAAAACAAATAGTTTACCCTCCTGGCACATCGACAAAGTGTATCCTTTCATGGGCACAACACAATCGTGGTGCCAAACGCAAAGCGTGGGATATATCGCTGGGAGATCCGTGACGTCTGTCCGTCCGTCTGTCTGTCTGTGCGGACCGCAGAACAGGCCAAACCAACAGCTGGCACCAAAACCTGTCAGAGTCTAAACATTAAACGAGAAGCACTTAAAGAACGGGCCAACCCGTTAGCACCGAAAAACAAGAGACCGAAAGAGACAAATGCGTGAGCTGTGGTAACGTTTGTTGATTTGTCCAATTTTGGAAAACCAACCAAAGCACAGCTCCAAAGTTGGGGGGGGGGGGGCTCTTTCGACATTTCCGGTTTATGGTGGTTAAGGGAGCTGTGTGCTGTTTGTTATGTCGATTGACGTATGCCGACGCCGCCCGGTTCATATCGCGCCGGAATGCTAATATTTCAATTAAACGTTACTGCCGTTGTACCGCGACCGGGTACGATTCGATTGTCGTTAACTGTTCGGCGTTCGGCAGTGTTCGTTCCGGCAACTATGTTGGGCCTAAGCACTGCAGCGAATGGTAGTTATTTCATTACACTTCCTCCGGGCGTGCCTCTGTGCTAGACACGTAGGGTAATGTTGGAGTTATGCAAAGCGATTGATTTTTTTCTCGGCACATCACCACTATTGTTGTCTAGAAATCATTCATACCGATGTTGTCATGCATGAATGTGGATAGGTAAAAAAAGGTATAAAGTGGGGAGTGAAAAGGTAGACTAACAATCACATTAAATTGAGATGAAAGAAACAATCAAACATCATCCTATTAAGCCGATGATTGTTTATACCTAACCGCTCTTCTTGCTTTCTAATCCACTCCAAACATCTTAATTGGTACAACGTTAACCATGTGTGTTTGGTTTGTGTTGTTTTCCTCATTTTCTTTTGCTTTAATTTTGCACTATTTACCTCTCACCCAGCCAGTACATCCAGCTAAACCTATTATTTAAAACGAAACTATTTTTTCGGGCTTAAAAACAAAACCCCTTACTAAAACGATCATGCTCAGCTAATGAAGGATTTGTTCGTAACACATCATGCTCTTCAAAAGTGTCACAATGGAAAGATAAATTACTTAAAAGAAAGTAAACCCAGCAGCACAGGTGTTCACACATGACACACAACCAATGCGTTTCTATTTATAGTACAAAAAATCGAATCGATCGCCCACAAAATTGCCCTTTCGGCAAATTAAGCTTTCCGTTCCTCGTCCGGGTGCATCGATTCGTCGCGGCTTGCGCAACACGCCTCCTATGGTTTATTAGCGCCAAAAACAATTGCCAATCTACTACGGGTCGATTATGTGTTAGGCTCCTCTCTCTCTCTCTCCTACAACATTTCGATTGGCGAATTTAATTAACTTTTCTTGTTTGCCAAAAAAGAACTATCGAACGAAATAATGACACAAAGCTTTTCTACTTTTGGCTAGAAGAAAGTCAGTACATTGCCCCGCTTAAACCATCTGCTTGGTGCGTCCATTGCGCAACGACTCGATATGCGCAACGGCTCGTCTTTTGGGTGCACAAAATGCACCACACCCTCACAAGATGTAGATCGGCACACGGCGAAGTAATGGGGTAGGTGTGCCTATCACAATCTGATACGATAGGCTTTTTCTCTCTGTTTTTCTTTATTTCCCCCAACCGATCCAATTTTACTCCTCCACAACCTCCACACAAGATTAAGGAAATGTGCTCATTAGTCCGCCCAATTCCGGTGCAAAGAAAATGCCGACATTGCCTGCTCGCAACGCACCGGAAAGGAGCCAAAAAAAAAAGTGGTCTCAATCTTCCAAAAACCAACAGCAGCACCCGCACGCCGCCAAACAGAAAAACTACTTTAAACGGGCGCAGCTAATTTTACACCAAATTTCTCCAAAGAAAGTGGGACTGACTGGACTGACAAAAAAAAAAAAAAACAAGCCAATGCCCGGAGGTGGTGGGTGAAAAGTTGGTTTGCAATTTTCCAATTATTTGTTATCTAAATTTCGGGGCGTTAACAACACACCTCCGCGGAGAACGAACGTGGTGTTTGATCGTGATCGTAGCTGCTCAGCGGGAGAAGTGCATTAAAATAGTTGAACGAACGATATCACAGAGTGAAGAGTTGTAAAATGACTAAATGCTTAAAATCTACATCGTAAAAGCACTATCCATTACACTAACTAGGGTAGACACACCTTACACCGGTTGGCTCATGAAATCCCTTTTAATCGTTACGAGCTATTTAGAACGGCACACAACACCCAATCGGACCTAAAACCATGAGTTGACATTATGTTTGATGGTCAATACTAAAATGTCGCTTCACTGTCGTTTCGATTCGAGGGCAAGATCGTTCACAAATATGTAGAACACGACCACGGGACACCTCGAATCGAAACAGATGAAAACGTCATCAAACTGTCGGCTACAATATCGCCGAACACAGCAGGTGAGTGAGTGTGTTTGTGCGGGTCCGTCCGTGGGCCAAAATTAGGGTGCTACATTTTTCGTTGCCATTTTTAACTCTTTTTATAGCGCCGAAAATGGCATCCACCACTATCGCCGAGTTCGTTTAATTCCCTTTAATCCACACCGTAAACCGGGAACCGTTTGGAGGAAATCTTTGCTTTTATCGTCCAAGCTTTTCGATGAGCCTGTTTTAACCTAATTTTCTGTGGAGCATTCCTCAACTTATGACCTTTAATATGGAGGCAAATTGCTGGAAGATGATCATTAAAAAGACATAAACAGAGAGGATAAATGTTGCAAGACACTCAGCGAGTTCATAAACTCGTGTAGAAGACGTAGTTGAACTCAACCAAGAATTTCGAAATAAAAATGAACAATTTAAAAGCCGCAGCAATAGAATTCAATGTAATACGTATCTTTTCGTAACAATTGAAAAAATGAACAATAAAACCTTTATTAAAAATGCAATGTTTGCTTCTGACACCCTTCAAGCCTTGGGAACTGAGAATTCTGCATGCAAGCTACTGCTCCAAACAAGGGGAATGACATATTAAAGAAAAGTTATCATCACCTCAAATTAAAATACAATTGAATTAAAGAAACGTAAAACAAGCTCCATGGGAAGTCCTCATTCACCCTATTAATCTGACAGCGGAGTTTGTCAAAGAACTAGCACTGGCACTGGTGGCGTGGTGGACCGCACTCTTCTTCGACGCACCAGAGAGTTCACACGTCAACTCCCCCGAGTTGCCCTTTTGCCTTTATCTTCGCTTCAAAGACGCGGCGAGCAAACATAAATATTTCACTTAATTGACTGCTCAAGTCAACGGCCGTGTGCTGGGTGCCACTATCAAACGCTGGCCCCGGTTTCTCAACACCTCTCCTCCGACAGTAAGACGTTGGAAGACGCCTTTAGGATTTTCACATTCATTCATTCTTCACCTTCATGGGTTCCATTCATTCATTCCCGAGCTTGCCGCTTCAATCGAGGCAATGATCGTTTCGAATGAAAACCGTTTTTTGCAGTATTTTCCTCTCTCTCTCTCTCTCCAGTTGATAAGTCTCCAACAAAGTCGCGCTCTGCTGCCGATGACAACCCAATAAACCCTGGGTAGACTGTCGCATTACATCTTGTGTCCTGTGGGCACCCGTAGTAACAACCCGTTTGCAGACATTCCACCACCACTGCTTGAACAACATTTCACCAGGTTTTCACCCTTATGCTTCGAAATGTCAACCGCAGCAGACAATTGACAGCTCTAGAACGGGAGATATTTTCCATTCACCGCGTCACTTTTTCGCCATTGGCGGCAGCGGTACACATAAAACGAGCTCAAAATCCTTCGGCCTTTACGTAACGCAACACACTCCGAATCCACCTAGAGCCGGAGAGAGAGAGAGAGAGAGAGAGAGAGAGAGAGAGAGAGAGAGGGTGGTACGGATATTCCAAACTAATTGGATTGATTTGCGGATTGTGTGATCGTAAACAAAACCAAACGATTGGTACAGTTTTGTACTTAAACACTGTCTGCATAGTAAATAAATAATTTGATGACAAACATCTGGTGCGGTGAAGTAACTCCCCTGCAACCCAGGGAGTATGGCGCAAAGCGCCGAAACGCTGTTGAGAGAGATGTTGAAGGTGCAAATCAGTTCCAATTTAAATTTCTTGCACAATCCCGCAATCGCACAATCAACACACATACAGTGAGTGAGTGAGTTACTTATTTTTATAGAGACTTTGAGGTCTGGCTCATTCGCCTCTTAACACACATACATCCGTGGAGGGCACCATTACACTCAATTTAAATTCAAAGCAGTGACGGGAGGTACTGTACTGTTTGGTCCGACTCTTTTCGCCAGTATAGGGCACTGACGGGTTAGAATTATACGCCGAATCGAATTTAATGTTGTGCCTTAAAGTAACAGAGACGGAATTTTTAAACAAGCACCACACAAGCTTTGACCACACTTGATCAACAAATGTAAGCACAGCAAATATGCAACAAGTTTGCGTTCGGCAAGCCAACAACTCCATGCCCGGCGATACATTCGTTGGTAAATTGTTATTTGATTTTGGTTTTCTGTAGCATAAAGTAACATCAAAAGGACGCAGCAACGTACCGAGTACATTGCATTTAATCATTACCACACAAACCAACCGGCAAGCCAACCACCAGAAGGTATCATTAGGTTTTCACACATTTCTGTTACTAAATTTACACCCAACGTCCGGGCTGCTCCGGTTGATATTGCCATAAAACGTGCCATGAAGTTATCATGAGATCCACTCTCGGTTTGCGGCTTTCCATGGGTCACATGGTACGGAAAACGGAAATGCTTGAGCTTTCATACTTTTTTAACCAAATTTTACTCTCCATATTCTTAGCATGGCAAGGTACATGAACCACCCTAACCTGAGAAGACTGTTACAGCACACTGCACACTGAAGCACACATATGCATCTCGTGTAAACAGATAGTGGGTTTTGGTGTGCGGCTCGGGTACGAAAGTACGAGAATCTCCAAATTGGATTCCTCTGTTCATGGCCCATGATGAGGTGGAGTGTGATGATGAGCATGATGATAGCAAACAGCATACTGCGGTGTGTTGCTGCTATAGCTCCCAACGGGGCCACTCGGCGAGCGGAGCGAGCTCCACTCACTACCTTTCCTTCCAGTGAAATTATGCATTCCTTTGTACTCTACCAGTTGGTGCCGGATGGTACGGAATGTTACGGAATTCACAATCCATTCTTTGAAGAAAATGCTGTAAAATGTTCTCGCACTCTCTAGCTTTCACGGAAAAGGTAGCATAGCGTACACCCCGCACACCGGGTAGATAGCGCTGTACCAGCCCTGTACGCCAAGCGCAACCACCAAGCACACAAAAGCAAGGTATAATGCGGTAGAGATAAGGAAATTTTAAAACTTTTTTCTTTCTAATCTCAAACGATAATAAAACTAGAAAGGCTGTAGCAGCAAGCACATCTCGGATCCTGCTAGCATGGTCAACAATTAAATAAAACTATTTGAAACCCCCCGAAAACCGGGAGGAATGAATTGCATGAAGAATTAAACAATCTTGATACGGAGAGGCAAAACAGCTGAATACGTCAACCGTGGCAAGGGAAGGTGCATCGCGCACACTCGCGTCACACACAGCCAACGTGAGCAGCGTCCAGCGTCGCACAAAAACCATCGCCTTGTCAGTTTAAAACGGCAGGGGCTTCTTTGGAGTGAAAAATAAGCTCAACCGGGCATGGCACAACCGCTGGTCGCTGGTTTGCTACGTGATTGTATTTTTATTCGCCACGGGAGTGAGATAACCTTTCCCGAACTATAAAATATCATTCCGGAAGGTAGCATCGGCAATCGGGCTGGTTGTGGTTGGACTTTTGTTTACTGTGCTTGTTGCTCTATTCTGGCACGGGATTAAACGATCGCACTGTAGTGATAAGCGGCGAATTAGGCTGAGCGAAATGTGTGCACTGTTGGAGTTTAGCTGTGCTTTGAAGTAGAAAATAAAGGTTAAAGATCCTTTTGCTGTACTTCATTGCGAAATTATATTTCAATATTACTGGTTTGTATGATTAATTTAAGGAATTAAGGGGCGACATGGCCTAGTTTTACTTATTAATGAACATTGTTGTAACAAACAGCTTTATTTATTTATTTTTTTACCAACATATGTGTCTTGCATTCTTGAGGCTAAGACAAACTGAGTAGTGTTGGGTTTCATGAATCTTTCGTTCAGATTCATTCATATGAATCTTCAGTGATGACGAATTCGAATTTCGAATCGACTCGTCAATGATTTATGAATCTCTAAAGATTTACGAATCTTGAAAGATTCAGGAATCTCCAAGGATTCATTAATCTCGAAAGATGAATCTCAAAACATAAATGAATCTTCTAAGATTCATGAATCAAAAACATTCATAAATTTATGAAAATTAATATATCTCCAGGGAAAAATTCATGAATCTTCATAGATGTTTGATCAAGTATCGCATGGACCGTCTCCCCGTAACAAAACAAACTATCTGTCCCCGTGATACTTGCCAAGAAGTCTCGAAAGCCTGTATAGATTGGCGTGGCCAACTAAGTTGCTATGTCAAGAAGAAGAATAATGAGAAGCTAAAGTCCTATGAATCTTTGGAGATTCATGAATGCCTTGAGAATCGTGAATCTTTTGAAATATACAAATATTTTGAAAATCCATGAATCTTTCCATATTCATCTTTGGAGATTCATGAATCTTTGCCACCTAGATTCAGATTCATTTAATCATTTCAAAGATACATTCAGTTTCATGAATCTGAATCAGATGTACCCAACACTAAAGCTGAATACTTAATAGCTATCCTACATCTAATCCCTAACTTATTTCCCAAAAATCTGCCTTGGTCCGGTCTCGCCAAAATTGAAAATTAATAAAATATTCTCTATAAATGCGTTGGACGTTAAACTGAAATCAAAGTGATTGGATCGAGTATTGAATTGCCTTGTCATAGCTTGTAACGGTTCGTTGTATCTATATAAGGTACGCCTGTTCTCATCAACAACCAAGTTACGAGAGCGAAGAGGTCTTGAAGGCGCGTAGATGTTGATCTTCGCTAATAAACAAGGGACGTCTAATTCGTGTTTTAGTATTTTAGTAACATACACACATTGGTTTAGGTTAAATGGCGTTTGAGCATCTGGTGATCAAGTAGAAGGCAACGTGAACGATAATGTGACATGGTTGTAAGTCCTCTGAATTTTAAAGTACGTCTTGTAAACTTTCGTTGTATTGCCTTTATTCTGTTATTCAAGTTATTCAAGAGTAAAAGACAAGCAAACAACAACTTAAGACATCACTAAATTCACGGAACTGTCGACAGATAAAACCTAGCATCTTGCATGCCTTGTTAACAGAGTTGTAAATGTGTAAATGGAAATTTAAACTAAAGTCCAGTGTAACACCTAAATCACAAACTTGCTAGCAACGATCTAACACACTGCCTAACAATGAATAATTTAACTTGATTGTTTGGTTTTTTTTAATTTTATGGAACAAACACTTATCAAGGTCTAGCTCTAGATATTTTCTAAGACACCAAGTCTTATGCCAAAAATAAATTATCAGTAAACAAAAGCCAATTCAAAGATATTGTGTCCTGTCCAATTTCAAAGTTTAAAGTTCAAAGATTGCCATTTTACCCCGCTTTTCCATAACGAACATGCTTAATTTTACTTTAATTCGATACAAATTTCCTACAAATTTAGCAATGAATAAAATCCCAAATAATTATGTATAAATGTTAGCGATTAATACAGCGAACGATTGCCATCACAGTATCGCTAATTATTATACACCCAATGAACCGTGTCGATTCGGGAGCATCGGTATGTTAAACCGATCTTTCGCAGACGACGGAGCACAGCCATCTTTTCGCATGCAAATCGTGCTGCCAAAACCTGAAATGCTGAGCTTCACCTATGTTATAACGGAACATGGTCCAATTTATTGCTTCAGGATGATCGTTTAGCAACCGCAGCACACCATTACCATTAAAGCGCGCTACTCTGGTATGACGCGCCCTCCCCACAGTAACTCCATTCTATGCTACGCAAATTCACCAGCACATTTCGCGGGGTTTTTTTGGCGAAAAAATGGATGTTCTCCCCCTGGCGAATGGTGCAAAGTATCTAACAACCAAACAGACTCCACACGGGCCCACGTGCGTGAGGAGACAAAAGAGAACACAGAAAGAGAGACCATCATCTCCAGTGAGGACTCACCAAACATGTGTCTCTGTCAAACCACATCAGATCGTCTGAATGCCGAGTAGATTAAAAATTCACATAAAAAAAAAAAAAAAACCTGTACCACACTCTCCATACCGGCGACGACAACCTAGGATTTCAACAAATTTTCACATTCCTTGATTGTTGACAGCAGGCTAGCGGGCTAGCGAGAGAGAGAGAGCGAAAAAAATGTCACGCAAAAAAGCGAAGTTTCAAATAACACACACTGTCCAATATTTTCCCGAAACGACTCCATAAGAAAATCGTTTAATTCCGCCATCCAGGCAACTCGGGTCCACCCCGTCTCTTGCTTCTCAGACAGATTTTGCAGATTTATGCTGCCCGGCCGGCGACCCGGCAGCATCGTAGGAGGACACTCTAAACACTTTCGCAGCGGGCGATCATCACACCACCCGCAGCGGCATGTTGTCACGTTCGGTGGGGTTGGGCAGGACGAAGCCACTAACACGAAAATAGGGTTTTTGGTCGGCAATAAATGCTGAATTTTATTCACAGACGGGTGCACCAAAAAAAAAAGCTCCCAAAATTCCTGAACGCGTTTGAAGCAATCGAGGTGAGGTGTTTGCAAGCAACCACAAAAAATGATCACCTCCTCCTCCTACTCTTCTGGCAATGGAGTGGAATTTTGCGATCATGACTCGAATGAAGGGAGTGCTGCAAAGAGACTCTAGAGAAACCGTTCACCAGCTTTTCTAGCCGGATCGAGCCGAACCGAGATAAACATCGCCTCATCATGCTCTCCAGCGTTCGATGTACAGTTTCTACCTTCACCAAAAGACGGCGAGAAAGAGTTGTGCTTGTGCTTGCAGGACTGGTCAGCCGTTCGCGAGCAGGGATTATTTCCTTCCTTCGGACAAGCAAACAAGTTTCAAGACGCAAAAATCGCACTCTTTATGGGCGCAGAATATAGTATTGAAAAACACAGTTCTACACCACCGTGTGTGCCAACAAGTTCGGCCTGCTGGGTCATATAGGGGTTTGCGGGAAGACTCTGGAGTGGAGGGAAAAAGAGCAACACAATCCGTTAATTACAAACCGATCCCAACAAGCACCAAGGTAGGTTCTTTGCAAAGGTTCAACAAGTCTTCCACGACCTGCGTTACGTGTTTCTTTGGCCCATAGCTTGATATTTCCTGTCCACACAATAAATGACCATTAATGCCCCTAAATGTATCCTGCGGAGTGTGTGTGTTTCAGCTCGCTTGATTACAGTTTATGGCCCTTTAAAAAAACACACACACGATCGGAGCCCGAAGCAGCACCCAATAATAAAGGCAAATAAAAATCAAATCTCCCAAAACAGTTCACACCTGAAGTCGGTCCCTTGTTGCAGAGTACGTGCTCTTCGGAGCATCGATTCTTTCTTTCTCAAACACAACTGTGGTGGGCAACCGTAGATATCCGTTTCGAAACACAATTAGAAGATAGTGACGAAGCCTTCTTCAATTTGATTGATAAAAGAAATGGCACGTACACGTCTAATCTTATCAGTTGTGATGTTGGTGACAAGATTTGAAGACGGTTTTGGAGACATGTTTGCGAGAAAGGAATACGATATGAATAAGGCTAATTATGATTTTAAGTAAGTGGATTGCAAAATTGATTTTGCTTATATTTTTACTCTAAAATATTTTCGTACAATTTATGCAATTCTTTCTGGACAAAAACTGCATTCCACCAACGGAGCCTGTGCAAAAAATGGAACGATAAAAACCTGATTTAACCTTAAAAAAGGAATTCGAAATCAGCTGCTTGACTCATGTGGTTTTGAACGATGCTTATGCTCACTGTTGTACATGATCTGTTGCTCTCAGCTCGGTACGAAAACAAGCTGAAACTGAGCTTGGTTAGTTTGCTGCTTTGCGTCTCGTCACCACCGAGCCAATTTGTTGGACAGCACGAATGTTAAACAAATAATCTCGACGCGGGCAGTAATAATTTTCCTTCTAACGAGTAGTCTGTCCAAACCGAGGGACAGATAATGACCACCACTGCCGCACTGCACTCTCAAACACACACATACAGTTACACTTTCGTTACACACATGCACACATTGGGACACACGGTCAGCTGAAATACGATCATCCGCGACCGAGCATATTCTATGCGCCGGGGATGAGTGGTGCAGCCAAACCAGATAAATGGCTCATATAACAAACAACATTTCAAACAGTGGAATCAATCACATCACACCCCACAACACAGCCCTAATCCCTCAGGTTACGGTTACGCAAATGATAGCACACAGGCACTCAAAAGCACGGCACACACGCATAAAGGTCTCACACCAGCAGCGCGATCAAATTATCTTCAAAAACTAACACAGGGGATGACACTTTTCGTATATCTTTTTGGCCACAGTCAACGATTGACCAACTTTTGCTCATAATTTGAAGGAAGGCAACGGCACACAGAACCACTCTTCTTAAATTAAACTCATCTCACTTCCCGAAAAATCTCACACATTTGCGTATGTGTGCGCCCGTCTATGATGACGGCCCGTGCGAGCTGATCTAGCCGATTCCCTAATAACGGGACGGGATGACCATTATTGGGGCGGGGAGAAAACCCACTGTCAAACCTTTAATGGCCTATTTTTCACATAAATTTGCGGATCACCATCGCACACACCGAAACGCTCACACGCGAAACTACAGACGTGCGTCCGAAAACCCGTCCCTCAAACGCATTCACCTTCGCGCATTACGCCGCTAATATACGCACCAACCGAAGAGGAAGAAAAAAACAGGCCCTCCCAGAACACGCACAACACAGGTCAACAACGGCGCGCGAACGACGGAAAAGCCGACGGAACATGTGAAACGGCGAAAAGGTGAACTGGCACAGCTGGTATGCGGCTGGGACTGTCGCTGGGCCGGAGCGCGAAACCGGGGTAGAAAATGTACGTGCGCGTCGCACACCGTGCAGCAAACACGGCCGCTGATCGGGAATGAATTACGCGTCTCGTGCTGGTGCGCAGCGAAGCCAACCGTTGTACGATCCGCCGGCGGCGCATTAAAAGCCGGCTTGGGTTGTGCGCAAAACGGTGGTGGTGAAGGTGTTTTTGGAGTTTTTGAGTGAGAAACCGAGAGAGCCGGTGAGAGCGAGATTGCTCTGCTTATGATGTGCGCAATAGAAGCTGAACAAAACGGTGAGAGGGAGATTTTACAAACGGAGAGATTTTAAGGGAGAATGCTAGCGGTGGCTGCAATCCAGTGCAGGGTTTTCAGGCTAGTGAAGTTAATACTTTATTAGAATATGATATGTGAAAATAAAACATTGATCAATGCAAATATCAACGAAATGAAATGATATATGATAACTTAAATAATAAATACCATTATTACCATTAAATTCAAAGTTATTGCTCACAAATAATTGCAAAGAGTGATATGCAACAATCACTCCTGATACCTTCAAAAACCCAAAGCTTTCATTCTCATGTTGCTAAGAACTCGATAACCTCAAAAAACTACAAGGCAAACTGTAAACGTTATAGGTTTATAATCGATTAACAATTTGTAGAATATGTTGATTATAGAAAAATATATTTGAATTACTTTTAATAAACTGGTTTATATTTAAAATAATGCAATCCAATAGTAATATTAATTTCAATTGTACAGGCCACCGCCATATCACTCAGGACTACATGGCGATGGTGGAAACTGATGGAAAGGACTACAGGTGTCCTCCGAGATACGACTGTATTTGGGACCGAAAAAATGTCCCAAAGCAAGGCGTAAGTCGAAAAAATCGTATGTCGAATATCTATGAATTTAAAGTTTATAGCCGAAGTTGAAGAGTTGGAACTTATGATATCGTGTATTTTATTTAAAATAATGTTCGATAATGTAATAATTATATTTTAAAAGCCGTACATAATATAGATATTCAAGATAGGGTAGTTGTGGAATCATTAGAAATGTCTGTATAACGGTTATCAGCCCATAAATTCAAAAAAAAAATACATCCATTTCTTGTCAATGACAACTTTTAACTGTCAAAATCAAAATCGTCGTATCTGCGAATCGTCGTAACTCAAGGGGGTCGTAACTCGGGGGACGCCTGTACATGGAACAAATGCCAGAGAACAAAACGATACAAACCCCCGCAATGTAATTTGGAATACTAAACCGGACTGTATTTGAACCACTTCTCATGGATGGGTTCAACGAAATGCCTGGAATCCAAACGATACCAACCCCCGCAATGCCATTTTAAACAGTGAACTGAAATAGACAGCCTCGAAATCCGAATGATGCAGACCTTCGCCACGCTCATTGGACTACAAAATCATGCACTGGATTCGATAAAACCAAAACGTCCGAGCACACGCAGGATAAGGTGCCCTTCCATGTCTCAGAGAATATGAATATGGATTGTAGCGCCATGAAATATGTTTTCATACTCTAGTTTTAAGCAATACGGCTTTTTAAGACCGTTCCTTCTCGTTGCTGTTCAAATATAACAAAAAGTTATTATTTCTATAACATCCGATCGTTCAAAATATTCGGCTAAACTAAGACAAAATGATTTGAACAATGTTTGATTTTCTGTTAAATTGTTTCAAAAGCACCGGTAAGGTCTTAAGTCATCATTCAACAAAGTAGAAAATAACGTATGTTAAAATAGCTTCCATTACCAATAGCTATTATTTAACGATGTTTTATTGATACTGATGATAACAATGAAGCCTTTGCTTTCTTATCTTTTCTTGGGATTGAAATGCACAAATTATGATTATAAGAAATGTATTTATTTCAAAACATGTAGCTGTGAAAAAGATATTCTACATCCTTACAATGAAAACCTCGACCCACACGGATAATGTTGGAACACAAGCGTTTAGGCTTACCAGGAGACAACTTGAGCCCGTACCGAGAAAGTGTTGATTTGTACCAGCATTCCCCAATCTGACCCAGCAAATCTATTCATTGCCTCACACGACGTGCGAAAGTCTCAATATTTTGAATTTCTTTTATAATATTTTGAAGCGTGAAGCGAACCCTGCAACAAAAATGTATTGAGAGCGAAGACGGAGAGCGCGTGATCGTATGCTCAGGTGCAAATTAAACACGATCGACGGGTCGCTTGTTCACAACAACATTAGGAGAGAAAGGTTCAAAATTGCGATGTAAGGTTTAGGCTAGAAACTGTAATATTTTAAGTTTTAAGTTCTATTCGGGGTTTAAAAATTGAGTAAAATTGGAAAATTTGTTTTCTTCAATGCAAAATTTGAATTACAATATTGTTTTGAAATTCCACGTTTTTCGATACTTAACTTACTCAACTACAAAGTCAATTTCAAATCATTAGTTTGAAGCAATAATAATTAAAATCAACACCTCACAAGATCTAGGACATCCGAAAAAATAATCTTACAAGCATAATCTACCCTACATAGCCTCTGAAGGACTACAAATTACCACTCCTAATAACAACAATCGCAAATCATGATGATTATTTATTGCCAACGTATCACACGGACCAATTTGTGCTCAATTATCACTCCGCAAGCCAATAAAACAACAACATTTGCTCACCCAATTGCACGTACAAATCGTCCGCCAGTGAACGCAACGAAAAGAAATGTTACTTTTCCTCCATTCGATAGCGTGATGCATGCAGCTGGCCTGTCCAATAAAAATAATAAAGCTAATGCCTTTTCTTTTCGCGAAACTAAAAAAACAAGAAAAATGGTACCTCACCACTAACCTAAAGCGCAAAACAAAATCCCCCTCAGCAAGAGAGCACAGGGAGCCCATTTGCTGGGTGAAAATAAAACCATCCTCGAGCCACACTTTAAAACCAAAAGCTTTGCTGGTGCTCCTGCTGCAACAAAACACTTCAGCAAAGCCCGAGCTAACGCACGTGCACTTAACACCCATTCGGGATTTATATGGAACTTTGGCCGGACAGTTTTACACCTTTTGGTTTATTTTCTGTTTTTTTTTTCTTTCTTTTCTGGGCAGCTTCACTCAACCATCCAACCCTTTGGCACACACACACACACACTGGTGCCACATTGTTTGGCGGTTAAAAAATCACCCCATTCACATACACACACACCACGATATAAAACAAACGGCCACCAAATGAAAGCAATTCGCTCGTAAAAACTGATTCATGGAAACCGGCACCGGGAAAAGCTTTAGAAAATTAGATTTGATTTGGGCGCATCATCTCCCTTTTGCCCCTTTTCTAGGTTCGGTAACGACTTCAAAGAAAGAGTTAACTGCTGGATGCAACCGCACACACTAATCTGTGAACTCACCGAAAAACAATTCAAACGACCAACCACCAAAACAACCACCACAAGATGACGAATAAAAGCGCCCCAACAAATGACAACAGCGTCCATAATGTTTTCCAACTGTTGCCGCTGAATCAACGGAAACCCCGGCACCACGGGAGGTTAGAAACTAATTAAATTTCGTAATAAAACTTACACTCGTGCAGACCCATGTCCGTGCACTGTTTGCAGTGTGATGTGTTGTTGGCCACACACCGGGCGGCGTCTTCGTCGTTGAGGTCACTGTTCCGTGCAATCGCACACACTCTCTTTTCGGTCGGCATCGTGCCGTTAGCCGCGAGCAGATAAGTTTTGGTGATTTATGCGTTGCTATTCGATCACCTCGATTCGACATGGCGCTCCCTCCCTGCCAGCGTATCAACAGACGCGAAGTAGCCGCCGATGAACTTTCATCTCGTGGAGAAGTGGCGCTTGGAACGGTTGTAACACCTTGTCAATTATCAGGCGTTGAACCATGATTGAAGTGTGGAATATGCATTGATTTTGGAAAGTATTTTCAGGAGACTATGTAGTAATCTTTTTAATGTCTTAAAAAATATCATATTTTATGCCTTAGAAGGATTTAAAGCGTTATTCACACGCGTCATAGGTATATCTTGTAGATAATACACTAAACTTAATGGAAAATTAACGCATCCACAGTACACTCCAAGCAACTTTAATATAATTTTAAAGACACACTGCACTATCTTCACACCTTCGTTAACGCTCCCTGGAAGCCGACGCCCAAGAAAGAAGCTCATTATTTAGCGGCCCACAGTCATCCGCAGCTGAAAATTGGCCAACTAATTTAATCCACCAACTTCACGGGCGACTAACAGCAGCTTGTCGCATGCAGCAGCGGATTTCCTTCCCCACCACTGGGCCCCATCGTCCACACATCGTCTTGTGGGCTCCATATTCTCTGCATCACGATAAACTAATCAGAAGCCGTTAGAACTTCCGTTCGGGTTAGGAAACTTTGCGGAACCCAATCGGTCGAAAGGGTTCGGCAAAGGTAGGCCGCCGGCCAACCAGGAGGTGTAAGGAAAACTTTGTCGTAAGCGATGGACAACCCCTACTCACCGTGACAGGTTGCTGCTTAAAGATTACAGGGATTTGTTTGGTAAGTTTGGCCATACCGCAGAATTTCTGGCTGAGCTTTTGTCGCGACAGGGTTCTTTATTATATTTTCCAACTGTAAAAATTATTTTAATGGTTAAAGAAAAGGTTTTTTTTGCATCATTTAAATACAAAATAATTTAATTTCAAACTATCCTCTGTGCAAGATATCGATGCTCTTCCGCCCCTACAAAAGTTTGACACAACTGCTACAGATGCTATGCGCCAAAAAGTAGGCAACCCGCATGGCATAGCTTTGATGCAAGTTTTCCATAGAAAAAAATGAAACTAACCTCTCCTATACATCTTGAATACCCGACAAACTTTACAATATTTTTGGTATCAGTGAAATGGCAGGCGTATAGAATGTATGTTATCTGTAATATAAAAAGATCAAAATGAAATGTTTTACTTACGGGTGCTGGGCAGTTTCAGCGTTAGCTTCGGTGAGCCACCGGACAGACTAAGATCACTCAGCGAGCTTTGCTCACTGTCTTTGCTGTGGGTGCGACCTCTGTAATTGAGAAAAAGAAAAAAGGAATGTAAGCAGTCGTCAATTAAGCTATGTAAAATGTGATGCTGAAGGATACAGGAAGCGTTTAATATTATAAATATATGTGAAGGTAAATTTATTTCAGTCCTCAAAGATCCAACATCAACAATGTTTATCGCTGACAAAGGGAGTCGTGCAACGAAAAACAAAATAACAAAGAAACATTTCAAGGCTTCTATTTTAATACACGGAAAAGGGGGGGGGAGGGTTTACTACACACGATAAGTGTCACTTTCGTTTGCACCCAAGCGCACCTTTTACCGTTTGCGATAAGATAAGAAAGAATCCGGCCAGTTGACCGCGGTAACTGTAACAAATCAATTGACGTGTTGTCGTGGCATACATAAATGTGTTTATAACGAGCAGCAATTTTGATGTTATTATTTATATTACATTATAAGCAAAGCAATAATTATAAACAACGTTTAACAAATAGAGTGATTTATGCTAATGTAACAATCAAGCAACGAGCTAAAATAGGTATAACTTCAAGTAAAGCTATACAGTGGAGTAATTGAATAAATAATTACAATTGGAATATTTACTATCTTGACTTATCGAGATATTGCTATAAGAAGATAAGAACTAATCATTTCTAGGACAATACAAAGTACATTTTTATGATGTTTGCAACATTGATGATCATTATTTTTTACCATTAATTACGACTGCTTCATTGGATTACACATACACAAGCCTTTTTTAGTCAATAAAGCGCATTTAAAAACATTCAAAAACTAATCACGTTTAACTCTACGACTGCTGTTGAGGCTGCTTCACATAAAAGCCCTTACAGCGGGTTTCTCTAAGCAAATCAAACCATTAATCGACCGAACGATGCTCACACAGTCAAGGCCAATTGATGACATCTTCCTACTGGCTAACCACCACTGGACAATCTCTTTACAGATACGCACGAACAAGCCAAGGGACTCGTACAACTAGCCCCTCCACCTCGCCCGTCCAGTAAAGCAGTAAAGAAACAGGTTAGCGCTCTATCGCTTTATTTATGACGGGCTAAATGGTCCATGTCAGTACGTGGCCGAGAAGATTAACCTGTCCGTGCCGGTGCACCTTCAGAGCGATACCTTCTCACCGCGTGGAATGTTTAACCTCTCCTCGGGCAGTTCACGGTTGCCACGTTAATAGGACGCGAACAAGTCAATCGCGTCTCCAGCTTTATGCGAAGCGTAATGAGTGGTAGTTGGCAGGAGAAATTGTTGCAAATTTTCATTGCTCGTTACGCTATAGCTGAGCAAAAGTGCGAGCATAATTGCTCATCAGGATTACATGCGTTTTATGACAGTTTCGAAACGTGAGAAACAAACACTGTGGAAAGTATTTGTGGAGATTTAAATGTTGTGTACAAATTCATTTTCAGTAACAGAGTATTTTCAAATTTTAATGTTTAAATGAGGGAATTTACACGAGTTGAAATAGTATCCCCTCGACAAAATAACCAAACTCACGCTTAACCATGATCAATTGCCGCCCTTGTTTTATGGATCCTACAAATGACAGTGCGCATACTCATCTATTAATAAGCGCCAGGTGTTACATGTGCATGCAAAAGCTGTAGCCGCTTATCTATTGTAGACAATCGTGATAAAAGCAGCATCTAAATCATGTTCGCTCCAGGGGACACACTGCCCCATCGATGCGGCCCGGGCACGATCCGAACACACCCATGCACAGTGCCAACACATCTCTCAAGCGCCCGGACAACCGCCGACAAGCCATTGGAAAGCTCCCCTAACGGCAATGTGCTCACACTTTTATCGTCCTGCGGTTTGCTAGCTCGCACGCCCCGTGAACAAAAGCGAAGCATTCGCATCCTTTCAATCGCTCATCAGAGGATGCTTGATTTCATGTTGGTGCTTAGGATAAGCCACCAGTTAGACCACCCGTACCATCGCATTACACAATCCGACAGGCTGTAGGATGTTCATGTACACACACAGACACACAATGTAGTTAGCAGTAAATCAATGGGATACTGGTCTCATGCAGTGTTGGTCTAGGCTTACAAGGCTGATACATCTAGTGTTCTACCTTTGTGAACGGATGTTCACAGAATGCGACCCGAACAAACGGAGATCCAGGCGTACCGTGCAGGGCAAGAATAGAACCTCCATGTTGCATAATTCTAATTTTATTACACTTCACCGAAGCCTAGCCTGCAACCATTGCGCACCAAAGGGAGCATGGAAATGTCCCTCCCTGGGACCTAAGGCATTGTGCACAGGACGACAAAACAGGCCACGTAGTACTTTCATTCGATTAAATTGCACACCATGACCCGTCGGTGAGGGTGGCAATTTTCCAGTAATTTCTGTAGCTAACACGCTTCAGTAGATCGTGCACTAGGACACATTTTGGTCGCACGTTGCCGCGAAAATGAATGTACTGGAAACACAGAACAGAATGGAAATTTATGGACCTTCAGCAAAATATTGTTCACAATGAATTTTCATCCAGCAACATCATCTGGTCAAACAACATCTCATCACCTCAAAGGGCTGCTCTAAATACTCCAACAATTCGTGTAATTGCACTCAACGCAAACACACAAGGCTTGCTCGCATTCTTAGAGCCAAGGACAAACACACAACCAATTGCTGCAACTGTGTACTCATCTGTTACAATTATGCAATCATGCACCAAGTGCACCACATACCTCTGTAATAATTCTTCCATTGACATAATTGTCTACTTTTTTTTTTCTCTCTCTCTCTCTCTCTCTCTCTCTCTCTCTCTCTCTCTCTCTCTCTCTCTCTCTTTCTCATCAAAACTCCCTCAAACGCGCGTGAGATGGGCTTTTTGCGACTCTTCCGGGCGTACAAAACCCGCTTTCCTCGCTCGCTCCTCGCTTTCTTGCTGATCCACTCCATTTACCAATTACACTCAGCCGAGTGGCAAGCAGCGTGTGATGGTCAAGATGTAACATTTAACCGGTCGGAATTCGTAGAAGCTAATTAAGCGTGTAATCCACATCCATCAACATAAGACGCACGCCCGAGCTTGGGTCCAGTTCGCTTTGAAGCGCTGACGATGCTCGGACCTCTCTGATTCATTCACGTGCGGGTGGGTGAGCAAAAAAACAAGCTGAGAGAGAGAGGATAGTGAAGAAAGTGCAACCGGCTAGCATTAACATAGCAGTGTACGCGTGTAGGAGTAGACCGTGGTTCGAGGTGACGGGTTGCGGGGGTTAGTTACGTTTCTTTAACTGACCAAAGCACTGGTCGCGTTTGTGTCTCGTTTGAACTATTCGAAATAAAGAGAAAGGGAGAAAGAAACAGAGCACTTGGAGTGATATCAAACGATCCGAGAGCTTACATAAGAATGTTGAAACATTAATTGAAACAAATGGAGCGTACGTGTGGTGGAGTAGTTTCGTTGAAGACGGGCTAGTGTAATAGATAACCTGCCGTTCATTCTTTTGGTGGTGTGATGGGACTAAATCAAAACTATCACCACAAAAATGGTAATGATACTCAATACATATCTCTTTCCCTACGAAAAAAAAACATGTTCCTACCTGTCAACCATTTGTACTTATTTCTATGCTTCACTTCATACATAAAACGAGATATGATGACCAATCCAGGACTATTTACAACGAATTGTTTGATGACTGGTAGAAGAACATTGCAGAAACTGATCTACGATGCATAGAAGTCGTGAAGCAAGAATCGAAAGAGGAACCGAAATCGGCAGCCCTTGCGGCATAAAAACCAAACACTATGAAACCTATTTTAAAAATAATGCTGCTTCTAAGAAGGATAGGCTTGCAAGCCTCACTTTGCAGACCGCTGAGCTAGACCATCTCCGAGTCTGGTGTAGGTAATATAGGCAGATACTAGCAAGACATTGAAGTATGACCAATTGAAGAAGAAATCCAGTCACAAAAATAAAACCTGTGGCGATTATAGTTCAACTATTGAGAGAGATAGAATAATCTAATTTTAAAGTTTTTGAAATAATAAAAGAGTCTATAGAGCATACACAGACTCACAATTTTACTCAACCTTTTATGATTCAGATCACACTGAGTCTCTTAGATTCCAGACGGTTGAGTAAATGGGATGAATCACAAATGAATCATAGCAAATCTTCGGGCAGAGTTGAACTCGTGCTTCTCCTTGTTAGATTCAATTCACTCACTCATACTGATTGTGCACACTTCTAATCTGAACTGAGACAAGCATTTGGACATTTTCAAAGAATTGTATAGGTCAGGGCTTGAGTATGGTTGAGAATAATAATAGAAACCTAGATTACTGGAAATTTGTTCCAATTCATCGAAAAAGTCCACAGGACTTTTTTTCAGACCAGTGATCAACTTTCACAGGATATCCTTTATGAGGTCCAATGTTATCAATCCAAGGATATCTATTGTGCTGAAAAGTCTAAGAACACATCAAACGACATTAATAATATTGGAAAACCCTTTCCAAAATAAGGTTCGTCTGAAGTATTGCAGTCCCATTTTAAGTTCATGTTACCTTTGTTCTATTTTATCTCCTCCAGCACATTGCAACCGTACGTCAATCGTATTAAAACCGTTTCGCTACTGTCACTCAGAACCTCACCTCCCACGCATTCCTGTCACAAGGAGAAAGGTCCCCCCACTGGGAAATTATTCAATGGGTTCCCATTTTTTTATACCTCTCCTCCCAACGGACATCCCCACTTCCTATTGAAACTGTCAATTGAAACGCATCAGCACAGTAGTGGCGCACTCACTGTCCCACTGTTCTGCCCCGCTCGTACGTATGGCTTTGGATGCAAATCGACGGTGTGGCATTATCAATATTCATTTGATTTAATTGACCGCTTAATAGCTCAAATGTTCAAGTGACCGGCACACAGACAGAAACGATCGGAGCTGGCAATATTGCAGACGACGTATTGCTGCCTGCTGCAATCAAATCGGAACCGCGGGAGTAACGTCCAAAACAGCACTACTTCATTACAAACATCCAGTGGCATCGTGGTCATGATGGCATTAATGATTCCTTTGTTTCGTTTGCCCATGTTTTGTGTGTGTGTGTTTTTTCCCCCTTCTTCATGACGGTGCACTTTCGTGAAAATAAACAAAACTGTGGCGCTTGTTGGGGCGTTGGTCGAAACGCGTGATTTGAAAGTCTAATCAACAGAAAGCCGCTGTACTATTACTTGTTGCCCGGTGCTGATTGAGCCGATCGATCGAAATGGAGAGCCGCGATAGCAGCAAATGTTTAATTTAAATTACATCACGTTACAATAAAACCCAAGATTTACAGTGAATTGAAAGTCGAGCTATGAACACTCCTAAAATTCGTATGACAGTAACATTACGTTTCATTCACTTATCAAAGTCTCACCCACCAAACTTCCCAAACCAGCCGCAACAGCCTTCAAGTGGTGTTGTGGGAAACCTAACAACGTCTTGCGACGCACAAAGCCAATCGAAATGAAATACACTCAACCACCAGGCAGTGTCTTGACGTTCTCTCTCACACGGCCATGGCCAACACATGGCAACAGTACCGGACTGGATTGAATGTACCCTAACGCGATAGCAAACAAAACTGTGCAAACACAAAACCCTCCAAAAATATTCTTCCAGTGCGTATTGCGACACGCCAGAAAACGTGCTGGCCATGCATAGCGTATGTGTGTCTGTGAAGACTCTTTCCTGATGATGGTTCAATTTCACACGACTCAAATGAGGCAGTGTTAGGCGGTTTGAAACTGTCTCAAAACTTCATGCTGGCATCAGACAACAATAACAAAACACACATTTCGCTTTGGAGCTAGTGAAGTGAAAGCTAGAAGAGCGCTTAAAAGCTAACGTCTGATTAAAGTTTGCCCAGCCATTATCTAAAATGGTTTGAACTTTGGCTAGGGAGTAGAGAAAAACACACACACACACAAACGGTGCAAACAAAATCCATTTTGCACGAGCAATTTAAATCGACAGTGGGCGGCATGGACATCAGACCCTTTCGCTCCAACATTTTAACCTATTTTTCTTAAGATAGTGGAATTGGAGAGCTTACAGGTAAGCAAAGGAATGGGCTGTGTGTTTCTGAAAAGGATAAGGAACCTTTAGGACGGGTCTGGATTAAGCAGAATGGTGTTAATAGAATATTTTAACAGTAACACCTTGGCCTTGACTTGATAAACAGAAATAAAATATCCCAACAAAGTTTGATGTTTATGATAGAAACACAGTTTTGCACAGCATGCAGAGAATCTCTAACAAACTATTTGTCCAAACAATGAAATGATACTGGAATTGCCACAAGCCAGAGTTAAATATCAGCCTCCGAAACATGAAACACCACAAAGCTGGTGGTGATGGTGAAGCTGTTGATGTATGTAAATTGTGCACCACCGTCTTGTGACTCCACGCCCTCCAACACGGTGACGCAATTCACCGTCCCCTGCTACAAGACATATCACATACACAAGCACAAGCAGCAGCAGATATCAAGAGATGATCGTAAAGCCTGAGAATTGATGCTAAATGCGTGATACGCGCCGCTGCGCTAAGTGACGGATGGTAAAACCCCCAACCTCCGGCCGCAAAAGATGGGTTTTGGAGCGACGGGTAAGAGACGACGGACTCATGATTGATCCAAAGCATTCATCTCCATTCCGGTCGAAGCATGCGGTCGAAGCCCAAGACAAACAGGTTTATCGTTGTTGAATTAGGTTCTTATCAAGTCTGCGAAGGTGTCACCCACTTTCGGGGGTGTCTTCCCCACACACAAACATTGCAGACACCGAAGATGTCTTTCCCAATGCGTGTTGGTGTGGTGGCTACAAGACAATGTAAAACAATAGCAAAGTGTTGGTTGCAAAATCCAATACACACCGCAACCGCTAACGAGCTTCTCCAGTAGAAGTGTAACGTGTGAGATTTCAAACCGAAGCACCAAGAAACGGAACACGTGGTACCACGTAAACAACGTCGAAGAAACCTTCAATACCTATTTTTTTATTCAGTAGGGACGGCTGTCCTTCAATACCTATGTTGAACATAAAATAGCTCTCCCTCTCTCTCTCTGTCTCTCTCTCTCTCTCTCCCACTGACGCCGCTCAGAAGCGACACAACAAAAACTTGATCTCGAAATAATGTTTCAAATAATGGTTCGATTGTTTGTCGGCCGTTGCTGATGACTGATTGCGTACGACTTCCTTTCCACGCTGCTGCTGCTGCTGCCGCTGCTGCCAGAAAAGCATCCAATCCGTGGCCGCTTGAGGTGCAGATGGGGAAGAGGGACAAAGCGTATTGATTCAGCTAACAAAATCGATCGAAACGCGCCGCCAAATGTCTGTCCCGTGTCGCTTGCCGTGTACCGAGCAGCAACATCAAACGCTCACAGCAGCATAACAACCGCGCCCGCCCGCGTTTGGCATTGGTGGGGCACATTCATTGCATGCGCCTATGCCGGGGACGGTAGACCGTCCTAGGGAGGAAGGCATGCAGGTGTACGAGCAGGCATGGTACGGCTACAACCAAACAACGGTGCGCTTGGGACAGGCACAAGTTGGCAAAGATAATGTTGATGCCGACGACGCCATCAACACACAGCCCCTAGATGCCGCCTGCGTCGAGGTCTCTCAGGTCTCGATGGGTCTCCGAGCGTTCACACAAACGTGCAAAGTCAGGGATGGGCAAACGATGCTTACGGTGTTTTAAATATATTGTTTTTTTTTT
>AXCO02004364.1:0-20826 GCA_000473525.2 Anopheles melas | reverse complement strand
ATACAAAAATAAGTAAAAAAAAAGAAAAAAAAACGTTTAATGTTAGTTTCTACACTATTTTCTGTACTGAGAGATATGGCGTTAAAATTGCACGCTAAAGAAAAAAATGAACAAATGAACAAGTAATACCAGATAAAAGACAAATCAAAAAGTGTTGAATCCAATAGGAGATAACCCACGCCAAGCTACAAGAACAAGAAAGTGCGCAGCTCCCAGGGGGCGGTCTAACTGTCAGGAAATTCTTACAAATTTGCACACTTATTGCAAACACATGATTCACTATACTGGCTCATTCTCGCATCACTAATAAACACAATAAAAAAAAACCGTCGACAAACTTTTGAAGGGTCTATTTTTTGGACAATTTATGGCAGAATGCAAAACAAATAAATCCTACAAACACTTCTGCTAGAAGATGGAAACGTGTAAAACCCCACCCCAACTTACAGGACCGTATTTCCAAATCCGTATTGTGATTTTATGTTGCCTCTTTGTCCCTTTCCCGCCCCATGCGGTATTCTAAACATCGCCATTTTTCATGGGGCACATTATTCAGCTTAAAGAGAAAAAGATAAAAAAGAGACGAGAGAGATAAGAGAGATAAGAGAGATAAGAGACTCTTAACGGAAAAGGCGAAGCATATTTATTTACAAAACAACTTACAGTGGAAAACCAAAACATACTAAAGCGTATAAAGTGTGAAAAAATAGTCCTTCAACCGAGAAGCACTGTACCAAGACCAACAAGGAAGAAATACGAAAAAATAAAGAATAGGAATAAAAAGAAGAATTAGAAGAAACATAGAAAGAAGAAGAAACACAGGAAAAAAACACAGACATAAATTATGTTCAAGCAGTTGGATTGATTTTTTTAAGGATGAAATGATGTTTGATGAAACTATACAGAATGCAACCGAACACAGACGCGCCTTTACAATTTCTGCAATCTTCCTCAAAGCATGGGTTAATAATAGACAAATGTCTTTAGTGTCACACACACGAGAGAAAACCTTAAATATAGAAAAACTACAAACCAAAACAAACAAACAAACAAACATTAACAAACAGCCACAATTATATGAAAAAAGGCAACAAAATGGATGTATAATGTTGGTGTGTCAAAATGTGATCCCTAGCAATCTGAGCACCCCACCAAGGCTCCCGCTCTCTATCTCTCTACCCCGTTATGAGCGTAATAATCATTCCCATGGAAACAAAACCATTAACTCGTTTTATTGCCTGGCTGTGCTTGATCGTTCAAACACCTGCATTGAGAAAAAAGGGCCGAATTTTACTGTGTAAATCTGTAAGTCTTGCAGTATGCTAGTTTTACGTAAAAATTATTTTTATTTCACAATTTTAGTATGGCAATTTAGTTGTTGGCTGTACGTTCCTTTCTTCATGTCACTTCCGTTTCACATCAGCAACCATTGAGACGCTTAGCAGAGCGTGCGGCCAGCATTTTCCTTCCGCCATTGACCAGCTATACAAGCCGCTTGCTAAACTTTAGCTCATGGTTTGCAAAATCGTCCATCGTCCTCGGTGGCAGAAGGCGCCGCTGACATGCTCTGATAGACTTAAGTATTTTCAACTTTTCTTTTCTTTTTTGGTGTTGTCGTCTTAAGATGATGATGAATGTTTTTTCCGCTCTCTTCTTCAATTGATTCCTAATGATGGATGGTGTGCGAAGGTAAGTAAGAGGAACAAAACGTTACACTAGATAAAACGAGCTTAATCGTAGGTTCGCGAGTAAAATTATTAACTGCTATTTAAAAAAAAGGGGTTAGTAATGCTTTATGTCCCTTTCTACAGGAACAAGTTGGAAGGAGTTGGCAAGAAGTTGTGAGAAGTTTCATAACGTTTCCATGTCGGAAACCTTCTTGCTGAAATGTATCTAATTTTCTGTCTGCTGTTAATTGAACCAAAAAAATCTAGATTATGTATGGCATCAGCCTATTGCTCTGGCCGGCTGCTAATGGCGTCGGTCGCAATTTCGCCGTCTTAACCTGTAATACAACGGTAATAAGCCGATTCTAGGCTCGAGTTTACTATCCTAAAGTTTAAAAACTAAATTTCCTAAAAAGCTGGTTACATGAAGAAACTAAACGCTATGGCAGATTCAATTTGGTTTCGGGTCATGGTGTATCGTATCGCTTTCACTTATCGGGCGGCTCGCGTGCCACACTTGCTCTCTCCGGCCGCTATCAGAACTCTTCCGCCGAGTGGTCCAGCTGCAGCCCGCACGGTCGCCGGAATTCCTGCCCACGCTCGTGGATCCACTTGTTCGACACTGCAAAGGCAAACGGAGCAGATTTGGTTATTAGAGGCCCCCTTGGTGCTGGCGTAGCATCCAGACGGCTCCATCCTTACCCCACTTGGTGCCGGTCAGCACCGGGCAGGCGGCATGCCGCGTCGCGTAGTCACCCCGGCCCGAAGCGTGCAGGTTGAACCAGAAGGCGGCCGTCCCTTTGCGGGGCCACAGGGCAAGATGCAGCGAGGGAAACACGGTGGCGCCACCCTGCGTTACGTCGCTCATCTAAACCGCGCGGGAGGAAATAAAATCATTTAACATGCATCCTGTTGAAAGATGAAAGACAATAACACGCCTCGCTATGTCTCACTCACATAGAACAGCACGGTTGCGATGCGGTTGCCCGTGCCGAGGCTCTTGAACGCGTTTCGCTCCTCGCGGCGGGCAAAGTCAAAGTGCGGCTCGTAATGGCCCCCGATGCCGTAGTTTACCACCTGCAGCTCCTCGGCTGTTTCCATCGTCAGCCCGGTCATGTCCTCTACCCGCTGGCTGATCGTGCGTATCATCTCGTCCTCCGCGTCCTTCAGCCAGGCCGACTTGCTGATGCGATAGTTGGCGAACTCGAGCTCGCCCGTCTTGTAGTTCTGCACCGTTGCCCGGCGGAACCGGGGCCGGGCGTACTGCTTGATGCGCTCGATCTCCCGGTCCGACATTACGTCGTGGTAGATGACGATGTACGGCCGCAGGTACGCTTCCTCGAGCTTGAGCGGCCCGATGCGCAGGAATGGCGAGCTGTTGGTGGTGTACCGGCAGACCAGCTGCGAGCGTAGCTCGATCGGTGGCTGTTGCTCGCCCCGGCACAGCTGCTCGTACAGCTTGCGCTCGTTGGTGTCGTATACATGTGGTGTCGCCTCCTTCTGGATCTTCTGGAAGGAAAAGTAGTGTCAATGGGCAGTGATGCGCGGAATTAGATCGTCACGAAAAGTTTTTTTCCACCATTTGTGACGATTAGTACCTCAATCACAGTAAGCTCGTTTGTGAGTAAGGCAACTCATTCGAGAATAACATCCTGATGGATGATTCGACTCTCTGCAGCATCTAGCAATTCACAACCAGAGCAATACATTCTTGAGCTTTAAAACCCTACGGAAATCTTACTAAATGCTTAAGTGCTCTGAAGAAGACACGATTTTTTATGGAGAATATTTCCCATAGCGATGCCGAAAATAATAATTGTGAACCTTTTTGCGTCTACACGAGACAAACCATATTCGAAACAAAACACAGTAGTTGTACCCAACTTTTGTTTAAAAATTTAACTTCTAAGCGCTTAAAACCATGAAATAAAGCGAACACTATGCTCTCCTGGTAGAAAAAATATAAAAAAATAACAATATCACAATACATGTAGACCCCGAGAAACGTGGTCCATCTTTTACGTGGTTTCGGAGATACGCGGGATTCCAAATGTTATAGTTCTTTGAGAAAATTGTACTAGTTTGACATATCAATTTACAAATGAAAAATAAATTCCCCTTTGGACGAATTTGTAAATATCATCCAAAAAGGTGCAAAATAGTCATTTTCAGCCAGAATCATTAAAAAAATTAAATACCTGACCAAAACCTATTTAGTGGCTAAAACCTACCACTTCAGACAAATTTACACGAAAATTGGCTATGCAGTGATGAGTTTAATCTGTTCCAGTGACTCACTCAATATATGAGAAACTTGGGAGGATCTTTTCCACATTTTTTTATTCAGGAGTAACGGTGGATCTTTTCCATATGATATGTACAAAAAGTGAAAGAATTGGTTCCAGGACCACAAATGTACTGATAAAAAGACCATTATCAATAAAAATTTGTAAAAAAAAATATAAGCAAGGTCATTTTGATAATTTATAAAGATTTCGATAGTTGGCATCAAATCTACAACATATATGCACACCACATAGGAAGTCATATGAAATTCCTACAAATGGCAGCAATGGGCAGGGGACACTTTTGCGTTCATGCGCAAGTAGATTGAGAAAAACACGCCAGAAACACTCGTCAACACCAGACAATACCAGACACGTGTGCCTCACACAGATATACGACACGACACTTATACGACACTTTTCCTGCTGCTAATAATTTTATATCAAACGATGCTGAGTATAGAGGTTCTTATTTGCGTGAGTTATAATCAAAATTTCAAACCTCATTGTTGTGCAGCGTATCAAGCTCACCAGGCTCCGGTGGGCTGGCGATGTTGTACGCATGGAAACGAACGACCCAGACCGTAAAATTTGTTTAGGCCGTCCACAAGGACAGAGGAGGCGCGGTAGGCACAAATTAAGGTGGCAAGATGGCGTGGAGGCGTCCGCCATTAAGGCCGGGATAATGGACTGGCAGACGAAGGCGTGAGACCGTGAGCAGTTTCGGACACTCCTGAGGCAGGCCAAGACCTCAAAGCGGTTGTAGCGCTGGATAAGTAAGTAAGTATAATCAAAATAAAAAAAAATGCTCAATGTTTACCGACCGTGATCTTGTTGTCAGATCACCTAATTGAGATTTTCGAGCACGAATAACCGGGAAGTCCCTTAAATTGGAGCCTAAAACTTCCCTTAAACTGCACCAGTTTTAGGGAATTTAGAAAAAAGTCCTTTAAAATCATCAGTGATGCGGCTTTTTCGTTGTTTTTTCTAAATTCGCTAGGAAATGATTGGTCATGGAGTCATTTTATACTTAAATAATGTCGATTTTTATAAAATAGCGTCATACAAAATTAGCTTTTGCTTTTCATCAAAAATCATGGCTATGAATGTATAAAGAGCTCGACGGCATCGTCCATCGATACAAGAAAGTCTAATGTACGAAGACACCGAATCTTGGCGCTTTCGAAACACTTGCTCACACACAAATCCACAATTTCAGGTGTATCGAGTACTAATCGAGCAGATATGGAAAAACAATTTCGAGCAAACGTCACTTGGGCAACTCTTAAAATATGTTACTCCCGAACGTTACGTTACCACAGATATTACTCGTTATGCGAGATTCGACACGTTAAGAGAGGCATTTCGTGAGTATTTAGATTTGCTCTTTAAGCGAAAAACTCGTAACAACGAATACCCCTCGTTATGGAACCCACTTATGAAACACGTTATGAAATATGTATAAAACTACCACACATGCGGAACTCGAGACACGCGGTTTTCGGTCCGCATCAGTAGCGTATCTCGGGAACAACCTCTATACAAATTTTCAATACACACGTCAAAAGAGTACATGCAATTTTTGTTGTCTCTGAAGATACGAATTCCGCGAAAAATGTTTGCAAACCTCACTCGTTTTCCCTACATCCGGGGGAAAAGATTATTTGGTGGAATGTTTTCAAACAGATATCTTGTGGATTAAGCACAGTGAATCAAATTATTTATTTGAGTCAAATAACTCTGTGGAGAGTTCAATCTTATTTTCATCTGAATTCAATCTGTTCAGTGATTACACTATCCACACCGATTTTCCATAGTAATTCATTCAAAGTGAATCAAAATATTGGAGAGAGTTATCTACTCGCCGAGCCGCCTAGCTCACTCGCAGTAATTTTTTTTCACGACTCTTTGAGTGTGTGTTAAATAACAAAAATCTGCAATTCTTACATATTTCCCTATTACCTAAACCAACGGGGCCTTCTTACCGTGGTCGTGTCAACCGGTACCTCCTCGCTACCGTCGTCACCGCGCAGTATCTTTTGCTGGGCCTCCTTCTGGAGCTCCTTCACGTAGTACGCCTTGTTGCTGACGGCCCGCTCGTGATCTGGCACCAGCTCCAGCAGCTCCTCTGTCATCGAGAGTGCAGTCTGTATGTTGCCTACCAAAGTGGGGGGAAAAGTTTCGTGAAAGCAGCATATCAGTCAGCTCCGACGTCTAACATTACCCTGCTTGAACGTGGAGAACGCGAGGTACTCGAGAACATCCTCCTTGGTGGCGGTACGGTTCACCTCGCCCGTCAACCGGTCCATCGCTTCGCGCATCCACAGCACGGTGTGATAGTAGTCTCCGTTTAGGTAGCTCTGCCGTCCCAGCTCGAAACAGTCGCCCGCTGACAGCTCGGTACTGTACTGCACCCCGTTCAGCATGCCACGGGCGAGGCTGGCTGTGTCGAGGTTGTAGGTGTCCTGCAGGCGCATCAGCGCAACCGCCGCACCGTTCAGATCCTCGTCCGACGGGAACTTGAGCACGCTTCGGTAGGCGGTGACGTTCTCAAGAAACTCTTTCCCCACCTCGTACGTCATCAGGTTCTCGACGTACCGCCAGTCGGTGGTCAGCCGCTTGGTCAGCAGAAACGCATTGACCGGGTTCGACAGGTAGGCACTGACGTCCCTTGCCGCCTCCGCATGCTCGCGCCGGTACTCGTGCATTTTTCTGCCAAAAAAAGACATATGTTAAACTAGGTTTATAAAGATGCCCTGCTCATACAGTTTCAACCACTTACTGCCGTAACTGCATCAGCTTTTCTTCCTGCGCCTGGACATAGTTGTCGAGATTGGTGATGAGTACGGCTTCCGTTTCCAGCAGTTCCTCCATGTCAGCCAATGCGGTAAATAACTCACCGTCTACCGGTGGTTGCTGTAGCAGCAGCAGCAGGAAGACCGAAACACTGGTCAGCCAAACCGATGACATCTTGCGAAGTGGAGTCATTCTATTCGCACTCTTTGCAGGGGACTGAAGAAGACGCACAAAGAAGTAAAACATAGAACAAAGTTGAGTTAGAGCTGCACTGCACTTTCTTCAAAGATGTTGTAGGTACACTTGGGGAAAAACTAATAGCAAAACCTCAGCACAGCTTCCGGAGTCTTGGGCACACACGTCCTACGCTTTGCTCGGGCCACAGTTGCGTTGACATATGGTGTACAGCAATGCGCTGTCGAGCGTTGATCGTTGCTCTCTCGGTGCGGCGTGCGTACGTGTACTGGTTCGGGCCGTTCTCGCAACCGATCTTGCGCGTCTCTTGCGCGTCTGGAAGCCAACGCGGCTGCTCAGCTTGATAACGATCATAACACATTTCCAACGCTCGCCTGCCGGCTAGCGGGCATCGTCAGCCAACAGGAAGTGTCGACGTTGGCAGTACCGAAGCGTTCCCAAACGCCTTCGTTGTACGGGGAAGACGATCGGAATGGACGATCTGTGGGTTGATAGTTTATCCTACACACATACAGCGCATCCGGACGCTCTTTGGCCGGGAAGAGGGAACGGCCGGCCATATCATATGGTGAACACATTACCGCACATACGCACCGAGCGAACCCTAGTTTTGCTTTGAAGTTGCTTGCTGGACGGTTGATTGGCCGGGCTGGGGCCGGGTGGAGTGCGATGTATCATCGGTGCAGTTGATTGTTCGTGTGTGGAGTGACGCAGGAAGCGGGGGTATCGTTTGGATGTAGATCTGGCGTACGCAAGGGTTGTACGGGCTACCGAAAACAAAATGCAAGCAATGGCTATTACATCGCGTTACTTACCCGGCTTTACTGTGTAACCACAGTGCTGTCTATCTTTGCCTGTTCCCTATCTTCTGGCAGGGTGTTGGTTCGGCAGCTTCCAAATAACACCAGATACACACACAGGTAGTAGGAGCGTTTTGATCCACACAATGCGCAATGCAATCGCGCTACCGGCCGCAACAACTAAAGGCATATACACGCTCTGCTGCAAGCCGCTGCCGTGACACACCGGCTCACACTACTCCGTCTCGAAATCGAAGAAACTGAACACGGCGAAACCACACCAAATGTCACAAGAAGTGTGCGGGTGTGTTGTTGCCCTTTTTCTTGTCCGTCCCTTGCGTCCGCTACGCGCGCGGCGTTCTTTCGCGCAGCACTTCCCAGCGTGGTTCCGACCGAAGGCGCTCGCTAGCGACGGCAACCGTGTACGTTCGCGCGCATATGTGTGTGTGTTGGTGGTGCACTGGTGATGATGTACTGCCTCCGGAGAATCTAACCCTTCCGTCCCTCCCTAACCCCTTTTTGTGAAAGTACTGACACGCTGGTTGCTGTCGCGCGGGGGTGGGATTTCGGGAATCGGTTGAAGTTCTGCGTTCGCCGTGAAACACTATGGTCGCTACGGTCACGTAGCATCTGTCAAAGAAGCAACACAACTTCCAGCTCCGGCTTCTTTGTTGTTGTTGGCTGTACTATTTCTGCTCGCCATAGTTTCAAGGCGAGCGAAAGAGAAGGAGAAAGAGAGAGACTGAGGGAGATAGAGAGAAAGAGAGAGGGAGATAGATGTGTATTTGGGAGAGAAAAATCTTGCACTGCACTCAGCAGCATCTGCTGTGAGCTAGAGTGAGAGCGAAGTGGTTGCGCATCGCATCAGAGCGAAAAGGAACGACAGCTAGCCCACAGAGAGTGAGAGTATTACGTTTAGGAGTGTGCTGCATTTTGTTGCTGTCGTTGTTAATGTTTGACAGTATACAGATCCCCCCCCTCCCCTTGACCGCACTATGGGCCAACTATGTAAGAATCGCGTCTGCTGGATAGTCATTTTAATTAAAAAGATACTTATATCTGCGACCAACAAAGCGCTCATTAACTGATAAGCAATCTGGTTTGCGCTGAAGGAACATTTCAATGACCTACACCGCCATCAATCATATCTTATCAAACTAATTTCCTCGTGTTTAATAATGAGATCTTGTTTGCATACTTTTTTAATCTTATTTATGCTTTGGCTTGAGATAAGGAAAACTTCTTCTATCGATGACCAAGGTACACGGGAACGGTTCCGATTTCACAATAAAACAGGTTCAGATATGTTATGAATGCAAATGTTCCTCAAATTTGTCAATCGCCCCAAGTGACAGCTTCAGAGTGATAAAAAAGCCTGTTGTTTCAAAGGTTCTAATAATAAATCTAAACAACAAAATGATTTCTTACAATTTGTGCATAAGTTGAGACTCACTTCAAAAGGCAGTGCCAGGGACATTCAGCGAGTTATTGTTTTCTTTATAATTCACTCATTCAGCGAGATATTGAATTGATCGGAAGCGGGCGTTGGTATGTTCAGTGTTGCTATTGAGCTGTCTTGTGTTTTGTTTACATCCTGTTCTGTGCATGTGGATGTGGTTTTTAATTCTTAAATTTGTTGAATGCATCAAATAACCATTTCGTAAGCATTTTCATGCATAAATTACATAAAATCAAATTTTTCTTGAACTTTTTGTTTGCGTACAGATGTGAACGAATCAAATGTGCTGTCCAAGTGGTACGAAAATGACAGCTCAAAAGTATCACCTAACAAGCAGCGGGTGTTGGCCAAATACAATTTAATATCTCGCTGAAAGAAGCAATAATATGCCTGAACAAAGCAACTTGTCACGTGCTTAGTGGATATAATAAATTTATATCCACCTCGAAGTCCCAGTGTGCGCCTTGATGCTGACACGAAAAACCATCTGGCTCTTCGCCTGTGTGTACGCTCTTTCTCTTTCAATCTCCCTGCCTGCTGCCTGCCGTTTGCTATTTCGTACGCAGCGCAAACTTAACACAACGAGCCCTTGCTCACATACGCACACACGTTCACACGAGAGGCACAAGAAAGCTTGTGTTATTGTTATTTGGTGCGAGTGTCCACTGTGGTACCCCGAAAACGGGGGGATTTGTTTTGTTTTATAGCTCCAGTGATTTGTTTCCCTTAGCCGCGAGATAGTGGTGACCGCTGGAATTGTATATGTGTGTATGTGTTAGTGAGGGCTCATCCGATTCATCTGAAGCTCCTGTCCTGTCGTAAAGGAAACGCACGCAACAGTAACGTAGTGTGTCAGTTGGAGTGTGATATTACTGCGTTTCGTCCTGCAACGGTTTTTTTTTTCAAGAACAATGGCGTCTTGGTGCACGGTCGGTACGGTTGCAAGCGAAACCTAAAGTAAGTTCCTCTCGGCCCTTGTCAAGGATTCTCAAAAATCCTGAGCTGGATTCAATACAAACGTAGGCGTATGTGTGTGTGTACTTGAGAAACAAAGAACGCAAAATCAAACCAACGGGTGCATCCAGCAACTGCAATCAACTGAGATTTGGCGCACAGATCGTGTTGCTGCTGCTGCGGCTGCTCCAAAAATGCCCAAATCAATAGTAGGTATTAGGTAATGGAGATCGTGCGCACGATCACGACCGACGACTCAGAGGGTGAACGTCTCAAGAAAAGTGTGTCTGCCTTTCAAATCTTTACAACAACAACAACAACAAAAGCGCTTTTGTAAGAAAGGTTCGATATACCTTCTCTACAGACGGAAGCCACTCGCGCGACTCGTCCCCATGGGGATCGAGTCCAGCAATTAAACGCAAGTGGCCAGCGCCATTAAATGCGCGATAATGATAGCCAATAATTGCTACCTTATATGTGAGTGTTGTTATTATTTTTTTTTTTCGTACGGCTCAAAGCGTACAATCGTATGCTTCCTTCTATCGCCGGCTCACATAAGAGACCGAAGAAGAAGCATCGCGGGCCTTTAGGTTTCCTTCTTAGTATAATTCTTTCGCTGTTGGTGAGCTTGGGCCGTAAGCCAGACAATATATCTTTAAGTTCCAGCGTGAAACTAATTGGTTGATTTGTACGTTGGTGCCTTTCGGAAACATGGCTCGGTGACATTGAATTTGCATCAGAAACGGTATCAATTTCCTAGTTCTACAAACAACACCCATATATCCCACTTGAAACACCAGGGTAATATCTTTAAGTTCCAGCGTGAACCTAATTGGTTGATTTGTACGTTGGTGCCTTTCGGAAACATGGCTCGGTGACATTGAATTTGCATCAGAAACGGTATCAATTTCCTAGTTCTACAAACAACACCCATATATCCCACTTGAAACACCAGGGTAAAGTCCCACAGGTTGAAGTCTGCGGGGTGTAAAAGCCAGTCAGTCACCTCTTGTTGGGAGGATTACCGACGGCTTCACGAGCTGATTATTAGCACCGTGTGCGCCAACGGATTCGTTCAGTGATTGGCTACTGGCGGTTGTAACGATGCGATCGCACACTTGTGAATTCTCGAGCGACGATGGCATCCGTGCGACAATAGGGGGTTCGTCATCCAACCACTTACACCAATGGGCACTGCTGCTGCTCCAAAAATGCCCAAATCAATAGTAGGTATTAGGTAATGGAGATCGTGCGCACGATCACGACCGACGACTCAGAGGGTGAACGTCTCAAGAAAAGTGTGTCTGCCTTTCAAATCTTTACAACAACCACTTACACCAATGGGCACTGCTGCTGCTCCAAAAATGCCCAAATCAATAGTAGGTATTAGGTAATGGAGATCGTGCGCACGATCACGACCGACGACTCAGAGGGTGAACGTCTCAAGAAAAGTGTGTCTGCCTTTCAAATCTTTACAACAACAACAACAACAAAAGCGCTTTTGTAAGAAAGGTTCGATATACCTTCTCTACAGACGGAAGCCACTCGCGCGACTCGTCCCCATGGGGATCGAGTCCAGCAATTAAACGCAAGTGGCCAGCGCCATTAAATGCGCGATAATGATAGCCAATAATTGCTACCTTATATGTGAGTGTTGTTATTATTTTTTTTTTTCGTACGGCTCAAAGCGTACAATCGTATGCTTCCTTCTATCGCCGGCTCACATAAGAGACCGAAGAAGAAGCATCGCGGGCCTTTAGGTTTCCTTCTTAGTATAATTCTTTCGCTGTTGGTGAGCTTGGGCCGTAAGCCAGACAATATATCTTTAAGTTCCAGCGTGAAACTAATTGGTTGATTTGTACGTTGGTGCCTTTCGGAAACATGGCTCGGTGACATTGAATTTGCATCAGAAACGGTATCAATTTCCTAGTTCTACAAACAACACCCATATATCCCACTTGAAACACCAGGGTAAAGTCCCACAGGTTGAAGTCTGCGGGGTGTAAAAGCCAGTCAGTCACCTCTTGTTGGGAGGATTACCGACGGCTTCACGAGCTGATTATTAGCACCGTGTGCGCCAACGGATTCGTTCAGTGATTGGCTACTGGCGGTTGTAACGATGCGATCGCACACTTGTGAATTCTCGAGCGACGATGGCATCCGTGCGACAATAGGGGGTTCGTCATCCAACCACTTACACCAATGGGCACTGCTGCTGCTCTGGCTGCATCTCGGCAATCACTTATCGGAGATAGCAACGCACAAGAACGCTGGGCGGTATATATTATGGCACAGTGTGCATTGAACCACTAGCATTGCAGTGTACACACATCAACACTCGTGGTGACAGTGCGCGTCGCGGTGACGACGATCTACTTTCCTTCTGTTCACTTGTACCAGTTCCACCAGGCAACAGGCAGGCTAGAGCAAGGTAAGGTGAGATGGCGGACAGAAGCAGCGACCCTCCTGCCCGAGGAAAGGAAGCCAGCCCTTCTCGGCTTGTCTTGGGCAGTGGAAACCCACGAATACCTGGGGGTTTACACAACCACGCGCTTGGCCAGCTCGGGCTGAGCACCTTAAGGCCAAGGGCACCACTAGCGGGAATACTAAGTGAAGCGGACACATGCAAATGCGCATGCCGCCCGTTGTCGCGTTGTCGTGCCGTGCCCGCGCTACTCAATGAGAGCAGGGCCACCAACAACCAGCGGCCGCTGACGGCATTTGCTAGCGGTGGGGGAAATATGGGCCATGCGTACTACCGTGCTATACGGCGATCGTTCGGCTTTTAAAAACAAAAACAAAAAAATCGAACCGTCCAATATCCAGCTCCCGCCGCGCGGACTCGTCTCACGGCGAATGCACTGCTGCTCGCCGTTAACGGGCCCCTCCTTTGTCGCTCGGTGTGTCCGAGCTGGATTCACATCACCCGTCCCGCTGCACATGTGGTAATCGGAGGTGGAATCGCGCATTACATAATGCCATAAAGCCGAGACCCGTCCCTGCCCCGGGTGCAAGTTTTTCTTTTCGTGTTGTACTCGGAACAAGAGCGGTCGATGCTGGTGTTGGGTTTTGGCTTTCGGTGGGGTGGTGCTTGACCAGGTCCGGCATAATATTCCGGAATACTGGCCGGCAACCAGATATTATCGAAACCGGCCGAGAAGTTACCGTGGATAACAGTGGCGCAGCGGCGTGCCCGTGCAAAGGTAGTTTCGCATGCAAACGAGCGCGGGCGATGCTGGTTGCATGGCGGAGAGGTGCTTGACATCAAGTTTTTGTTGAACGAAATCGAACAACCTGACTGCTGGCCGGCAAAAGGGGGATGACACGGTCCGCTAGTTCAACCGTCAACAGCGAGCGTAGTTGTTTCGGATGTTACGCGAGGTACGCGATACGGGAATAATGAGAGTTGTAATAGTGCGAGCAAAAAGATACACAGACCGATAGCAAACTCGAACAACACACAGCAAAAAGTGCACGTTCCAATTTGCGCCCCTGTTTTGGGTGAAGAACTCCGGAAATGACACCACTCACACCTCTCCCGCCATTCGTGTGCTGTTGGGCTGTACTCAGACGTCCATGTTTTGATGGAACAAACTAGTGATGGGTCATACGACTGTACTAACAGATTGTCCCGGAGTCGGGTGCAGCTAGGCCGGAACCGATTCCGACCTGTGGCTGCAACGAGTTCAATAGGTTCATATGTGTTCGGTAGGTGCATATGAGTTCAATAGGTTCAGTAGGTTTGGTGGTTGCATATGAGTTCAATAGGTTCAGTAGGTTCAGTGGGTTCATACGAGTTTAGTAACTTGAACAGGTTTGATGGGTGTCGACGAGTTTAGTAGTAATACAGTATGACCTTCCTGGTACGATTGCGTGCTAGGTATGGGGTTTGCTCACTATTGTTAAAGGTCCTTTGACAGACGGCGGATGTGATTAATAAAAATATATACTGTTTGTCATTTCCATTCCTCACTTCATGTTGAACAACCCAACCTTCTGAACTCGTATGCACCTACTGAACGTGTTGATATCTACTGGAACCAAAATTACGGCCCGGAGCGCTTCGGATCGCGTTTGGATGGCTCCAACCCGGTAGGTTCGCCCCTCACTACAACAGACTCGAATGGCAGTGCCGCATACAAACGATTGTTTCTCTACAGGGAATACACAACGAGAGAATGAGATAGGGATATAGAGATAGAAGTACAGAGGAGATTCGAATCCTGCTCTGAACGAATACAGATTTAATTGGTTCCAAAATGGCTCCCATTGAATCCGTTTCACTACCGTTCTCAATTCGTAGAGCAAAATACTTATACACTACAAAAGCAAGCTTGCAAGCAACCTTAGCTGTATTCATAGCTACACGTATAAGCAAAACTTGATCTGTGCTGAATAACAGGGTTTCACAAGTCAGTTTCGAATGTAAACATTTTTATTCACCGCATCCATGATGTTTTTCAACAGCTGTTAAATGGTATATTTGTATCAAAATGAAATTTCAGTTTCAACACATAACAAAGCACTGTCAAACTCAATCCAGCTTGAGTCGTATTGAAAATTATGCTGTAGAAATTAAAAATTATTATGATGGAAATGAAATGTCATATCGATGTGGAAGAACCTTTTTGTACGCGGTGAATGTGAATGTTGACATTCGAAACTGATTTCGAAAACCCATTCCAAACCTACCCAATGAAACCAACGTTTACATTCGAAAACCTTTTATCTATGTGCGTACCGGCAAAACCCTTTTACTGGGTTTTCCAAGGCATTCTAGTTTTCGTTTTGATAAATCTCGTGATTTATGGTTTGATTCTATATACTAACACTTTCCTGCATATGTTTTACCCGTTCCCACAATTAATTGGCATTATCTAAATATTTTTAAACAAATAATTCAAACAATTTAGAGCAACGTTCAATTCCTTGTTAATTGCTCAAATTAATTAATTAAATGCAAATAATTTACGGATCCAAACAAAAAATGACGAGCTGAGCTCATTGACAATTCGGAAAGTTTTCTAAAAATCTCAGAAAAGCTTATAGCGTATAGCTACGTGGATATACAGTGTAAAGTGACACTGTATAGTGCAGATAAAGGAACGTAAATTAGGAAGTGTAGCTATGAGTTCATTGTTGTGAATAATTTACTGAATAAGGATTAACTGAATAAGGAATAAGGTGAATAAGGATTGTGAAGTTTACCCAACGACTTGAAAAAAAAGCTTAACATTATGACATCCCAAACAGCTCGCCCCCCTCATTTGCCCATCACTAGTTCTTATTTCACGAATGCTCTGCTTGCTCGTAAAGAGTTTTAGGCAACAGTGCTTGTTAACAAACATGAGCGTTCTTTGAAACGATTTGCAGCCATGATTTACGAATATTTTAGCATTTCCGTCGCTATAATTGAACATCGCTCCTTTGCTTGATTTTATGAAATAGTACAAAATATATTCTGCAAAGGTAGAAACTCAATGCAATGCAACAAAAAAAGGAAAAAAATAGAAAATTATATATTATTTCGGTCCTTCTCATCACTTTCTTCAAATTGCATCAATAATTTTGTCATATTTCCGATCATTTGATAAGGGTTTTCTCAGTGGTGTGCTCATGATCACTGGATGTCGACTTTCTTCTGTATGAAAGCAAGTGCTACTTCTGCTTCCAGATGCGTACGGGACACAACAGGCTATCGCACTGACGAGTTAGTCCGTTGAATTTAATTTTGGAACGTATTGGGATAGCGATTTTAAAGGCTTTGGCTGTTTTGGTGGGTGTTTTTTAACGTTGTCCGCTTGTACTATGCTCTTGAGTTACTACTGCTTTATCAGTGCTCAATCTGCCAGGTGTGAGCGCGTGTTAGCACGGCAACAGCAGCAACGTTTTAACGAGCAACACTATCATTACGAATTATTATTGTCTACCGGTCATAAGGGGTAGCGTTCCGCACCGCGTATCCGTCGCGTTATCAAACCGGAAACTACTGTCCCAGCATGGTTTTGGGGCGGAACGTGCAACGTGTGGAAGATGCGCAAAGAGGGAGAAATGATTTGCATGCGTGACATATTAGCGCAGCAGGTGCACCGTCTCGACGGTCAGTTCGGGTGCAGTAGCTCGTCCGCAAAGTTAACCGCTTGCTCCGATCGGGGGCCGATTTTTGTTTTCTCTAGCTTCCCCAGAGTCGAACGGATCATCTAAGCACAGCAGGTGGCAGTATGCCGGTCATCGACGCACCGGTCGGTACGGTTTCATCATCGGCACAGTAAGACGGCGTCTTCGATCAACCTTTTTGCAGCACAGCATTCAACCAAACCACAACAAGAGTCTGTGGCATACAGATAACGGGAAAGAAAGAGAGAGAGAGAGAGTTAGTGAGAGTGAGAGAGAGAGAGAGAGAGAGAGAGAGAGAGAGAGAGCGAGAAAGAGGCGATCGAAAAGGAAAGTTATAAAGAGACAGGACAGTAACGCAATGGATCAACGGTTGGTTCAATTTTCTGGTGTAAAGTGGAGTAGGCTGCGCATGGTTCTGGTCGTTCTGGCCCTAGCAATCGGTACGACCGGCGCATATCGAGTCGGTGTAGGCCGCGCAGACTGCACTGGACCGTCGGTTGAAATAACGTTTGTAAGTATGCATCGGATCGCCCTGCCAATCCGCCCCTTAACGGTCTGATTTCGCTTTCAGATGGGTTACGCGCAGGTGACGCAGCGCGGAACCGGCATCCATCTGCGCCAGTACGCGCGCTCGTACGTCATCGAGGACGAGAGCGGCACGCGGGTGGTGTTCGTCAGCGTCGACGCGGGCATGATGGGGCACGCGGTCAAGCGGGACGTTCTGGCCGTGCTGCAGAAGAAGTACGGCGAGCTGTACACGCACGCGAACGTCGTCATCAGCGGCACGCACACCCACTCGACGCCGGGCGGCTTCCTGATGTACCTGCTGTACGATCTGACCTCGCTCGGCTTCGTACCGGAGACGTTCAACGCGCTCGTGCACGGCATCGCGCAGAGCGTCATCCGCGCCCACAACAATCTGGTCGAGGCGCGGCTGTATGTCGCCGAGACGGAGGTGCTCGAGGCGAACATTAACCGCAGCCCGAGCGCGTATGAGAACAACCCGGAGGAGGAGCGGGCCCAGTACCGGCACAACGTGGACAAGACGCTGGTGCAGCTGCAGTTCGTGCACGCGCGGACCGGCGCACCGTTCGGCGCGATCAACTGGTTCGCCGTCCATCCGACCTCGATGAACAACACGAACCGGCTGGTGTCGAGCGACAACGTCGGGCTGGCAGCGATCCTGCTCGAGCAGGAGCGCAACCCGGACGCGCTCGTCGGCAAAGGCGACTTTGTCGGTGCGTTCGCGTCCAGCAACCTCGGCGACGTGTCGCCCAACATTAACGGGCCGAAGTGCGAGAAGACGGGCCTGCCGTGCGATGTGCTCACGTCGTCCTGCCCGTCTGGTGCCGGGGCGTGCTTTGCGTCCGGCCCGGGACGCGACATGTTCGAAAGCACGGAGATCATTGCCGACCGGCTTTACCGGGCGGCCGTCGGCCTGCTCAGCACGCGCACGACGAAGGCGCGCGAAGTAACCGGCCCGGTTGCGTTCGTGCACCAGTACGTGGACATGACCACGGCCGAAACGGTACACTTCGATCGGGCGACGCAAACACCGGTGCGGGTGCGCGGCTGCCTGCCCGCGATGGGGTACAGCTTTGCCGCCGGTACCACCGATGGGCCCGGGGCGTTCGACTTTCAGCAGGGCACCATCACGGACAACGTGCTGTGGAATGCGGTGCGCGACTTTATCGCGGAACCGACTCAGGACGACAAGGACTGCCAGGCGCCCAAGCCGATCTTGCTGGCGACGGGCCGGGCCCGCTTCCCGTACGACTGGCAGCCGAAGGTGGTGCCGACCCAGCTGCTGGTGGTGGGCGACTTCGCGATGGCGGCCGTGCCGGGCGAATTTACCACGATGGCAGGTCGGCGGCTGCGGTCGGCTGTGGCTCGCGCCTCGGTGGCGGCGGGCGGTCGCGACCTACAGGTCGTCGTCGCTGGGCTGTCCAACATTTACAGCAGCTACATTACCACGCCGGAGGAGTACGAAATCCAGCGGTACGAGGGTGCGTCCACGCTGTACGGACCGCACACGCTCACACTCTACTTGGAGCAGTACAAGCGGCTGGCGGGGGCGCTGGTGCGCAACGAAACGGTACCGGCCGGCCCGACGCCACCGTACGAGGACGACAAGCAGATATCGCTCACGACCGGCGTTATCTTCGACTCGCACCCGCTCGGGAAGGAGTTCGGCGACGTGAAGGTACAACCGGAGGCAGCATACGAGCGGGGTGCCACCGTCAGTGCCGTGTTTATTGCGGGCAATCCGCGCAACAACCTGATGCACGACAAGAGCTTCTTCACGGTCGAGCAGCAGCAGCCGGACGGCAACTGGAGTGTGGTCGCTACCGACGCCAACTGGGAAACAAGGTATGGATGTCGAGGGGCGGTTTAGGAACTCGATCTGGATTAGTGAGGTGCTCGCTAGAGCGCACCCACGACTTCAGCTATTCAGCAGCTAGTTAGTCTGACTCCGACTTCGACTAAATCGAAACCACTAGTTCTGCCCGGAGTCGGAGGTGTCAAGAGTCGTTCACAGTCGTCTGGAGTTGTCAATAGTCGTCCGGAGTCATCCGAAGTTATGCTATGTTCGTCGTCGGAAGTTGCCCGGAGTCGGCAAGAGTCGCCCGGAGTCGGCAGGAGTCGACATAAGACGGAGTCATTCTGAGTCGTCCAGAGCCGATCGTAGTCTAATGGATCCGTCCGGTGCAATGTTCTAGTGATCAGGCATTTCATTTTGTTGTATTTATTTGTTATTCACTTTGCATGTGCGTGTGCCTTTGTTTCGAAGACCGACTCCAGGGAATTCCAGAAGTCTCCGGAAGACTCCGGATGAATCCGGGTGACTACAGAATACTCTGATTCAGAGCGACTCCGGACGATTCCGGACGGCTCCAGGCGATTCCAAATGACTCTGGATAATGCTGGGCGGAACTACCTTCTGGAGTCGGTTGCGAAATTATCGGAATCGGATCGGATTCGACTCCGGATTTTTGCCAACTTTACCCATCACTATTCTGGATACTGATGCTTGTGTTTTGTTGCCCTTCATAGGTTCCGCTGGGAGCGCACCTCGACCATATTAGGCTTCAGCGACATCGAGTTCAGCTGGACGATAGGACCCAACACACTGGACGGGCTGTACCGCATCCGACACTTTGGCTACTACCGCTACATACTGGGCGGCGTCTATCCGTACGTGGGCGCAACCAACGCCTTCAGCGTCAAGTGATGGGCGAGCGCATCGGTCACTCCTTCCTCATTCGACGCCATATCAGTTAGGGAGTGAAGTAATTGTGAAAAGATAGACGAATGTTCAGGCGAGAATTCGTAGTGAAATCAATAGGTTGGTGGACCTAATGAATGTATCTATGTGTGTGTGTGAATGGGAGCGCGTCTGGGAGAGCAATAAGATGGCAACAAACAAAAGGAGGAAGGAAAAACAAAACAACAAAACATTCCACACCTATTTTGCAAACCAAATAGACTAGTCACTGGATCATTATGGCGCTTAGCTAGAAGGATGATGATTCGATTTTGAATTTTTAGACTAAAAATAAATAAACAAATGAAAAAGAAATCAAACACATTATTAAAAACCACTGTTTTATAGCGTAGCTATGGCACAAACAAGCATGCTGTTTATATTATTTTGTTAATTTGTGTAAATTATTTTAATGTTTCTCAATGGTTCAATGGTTTTTATTTGCGTTTTATCCAAATGACATTTTTGAGCTCGAAAATGTTTCTCTGCTCTAGTCTAAGGGAGCTTTAGAACAAGCAAATTAAAATCGACTGTGATATGGCTTTTTAGTTGCTTGCTTCATTATCAAATAGGTAATAATGTTTTCAATCTTTATCAATGGTCGTATAGTCAACAGAACAGTGTTTTTCCATCTTTATGCAACTTTTCCCCCCATGTAGGGTGCATGTAAGATTTCATTCCCCACTCACAAGCTCATGAGCGGGAGAACAGCGTGGCAACTCATAGTATTGAAAGTGAATTTTTGATCAAAAATTCGCTCTTAAAAAAGACAAAATTCCCCGCCCCGGTAATTTTCCACTGGCTTAAAACTGCTGTGATAGAAGATGGTCATACACACGACTACGCGAAATTTTGGTGTTTTCAACACGGTTCACCACACACATTTTTTTGGGATTTTGAGCACTATTCGAGCAGATCACGTTTGATATTTTAAAACAACTGTCACTTGGGTTGGGTTGTCACTTGGGTAGTCTTAGCAATGAAAGCTAAAACATAACAAAGCTTGTGTTGTTCTAAAAACGTTGTTTTTAAAAAAGCTTCTTCCACGAAAAGCTCGTACATACACAATCATCAATGCAGAAAGAAAGAGAGAGACAAATAAAAAGAAAGAGAAAGAGAGAGAGAGAGATAAAGAGATAGAGATAGAGAAAGAGAGAGAAAGAGAGAAAGTGTGTGTGTGAGAGAGAGAGAAAGTGTGTGTGGGTATGTGTGTCTGAGAGAGAGATAGAGAGAAACAAAAGAAAAACCAACATGAGCGCATTTCCTAATGCATTTGCTAATATTCAAT
>AXCO02004363.1:0-20809 GCA_000473525.2 Anopheles melas | reverse complement strand
TTTTTTTTTCGTTCCTTCATTCCCCATGTACCATGTGTGCGAAAAGAAACTCGCAAAAAAAACGTTTTCCTTCATCCCCTACGGCTGGAGGGAACGCACTCGTACCGGGCAAACGACCGATCATCGTTGGGCTCTCGTCCATTCTCGCCGCCGCCGTCAAGGTGAACAGGGGAAAAAAAGCACACCGCGTGCATAGGGGAATTCTTGCCGTTCGGTCGCCTTGGCCCTGACTTTGGGGACCGTGACAGACCCCGGCAGGGTCGAACGCCGGCCAGGCCTCCCGATTTAACGGTTTGCGCTTTGACTGCTCGGTTCTTACCGGGCTGCTCTCGAGCGAGGATACGGTCATGCTATTGCATAACGTTGGATCAACGGCAATTTCTATGGAGCCATTCGCCGTTCTCTCCTGAAGGTGGTGCACGTTTGGGGCGTGTGTTTTTTTTTTCAAGGTTCAAGAATGCTTGCGTTCCCTCGGGGGAAAAGAATGTAACTGGTGCAATTGTTCGCAAAGCCTTACAAATGTTGCAGAGCATGCTGTTGTTGGTGAAGTTGTTTTAAAGGGACGATTTATTTATTTATTGTATTTGTGTATGCATTTATTTTCAAAATTATTCAAAACCAATTTTGATTTCATACATTGTTTAGTTTACATTAAATAAACAATAATGCAATGATTACTTATTTTTCTGTTAAAATCAACGTTTTGTGTATTTACTTCCCGAAAGCAATAAAAGACTACAATAAAAGTATAAGTGACGAACCTTTTATTTATTAAATAATAATTATAGTTAATCATTTAGATAATATGATATCATTATTTGTGATGAAAACATAATTATTTATTCTCAAAAACTCTTGTTTATTTTTTATACTATTGATTTTCCGAAGTGTAGAGTGTGTTCTTAATTTCTATAACATTTTTAAATTATCGTATTTTTCATCAATTTGTATGTCCAACAAATAAACTATACTATACTTACATGACTGAAGTACGGATTAACACAGTCATATCAAGAGCAGCACTCACATGCGTAAAGATAACCCCCAAACACAAACCCATCGACCAACGTTTGACGAAGATTAATTATCATCCAATCATTCGGTAGCTTTTCCGGTCGTTTGTTCGGGTGTTTCGCGGTTGCAAAAATTCCCTTTCCGTCCCGTGTGTGGCAGGTTCATCCGGACAACCGGCGGTCATTGCCAATTAATTTCAATTTGCCTTATATGGCTTGGACGCCTCGTGCCGCCATTGCACACGCTCTCTTCGGGGGAAAAGTGTGGAAAAGTTTTTGGATGTGATCCGCTGGGCGAAGAACGTTGGCATTACACATTGGTTTGCTTGTTTGCTAGCAGCGATTTTCGTTCGTTCCTTCATCTTAGCTACCATTTTCTAACCGAGGGAAAGGTGGTGAATGTTTCGCTCCCCAGTATCGCTTCCACCACAACACTTCATCGATCGGAGCAAGAATGAGACACAGACCCGCTCAGTCAACGCAACCATTTGGTCACTTTGTTGTTTGTTCTGTGAAGGTCGCTGACAAGAGTATCATCGACGCATCTTGCCACATTATGTGGCCCCCTTTTAACCGTTCGATTCAGTCGGCTGTCTGATAGCACGTGCCACCACTAACCGCGTTTAGCCTGCTATGACTTGCGATTCTGAACTCGGTGCAGGTTTGGCAGGTTCTCGGAGCGGACCCAGCTCAAAAACCGTTCCATCTCATCATCATACCTTTGCAACTGTGTGTACTTCCTCTTTCGGCGCGCGGCGGTGAACAAATATGCGTCCATAAAAATTAATCGACCGGAAAGGGCTATCGCGGGCGCGCGCACGCTCACTTGCTCTTGCTCTCTTACGATTTCGGGGCGTTCGACTCGCGTTTGTTCAGCCTTGGCAGGGCAGGCAGTACACACACGTGCGTCCAGAAGCGCGCCACTGGAATGATTTTGTTTCGGTGTCATAAACCGATCATTGATCCCCTTGCTTGCTGCGGGGTTGACGGTGTTTGATGCCCTTTTTTAACTTTCCCCTCCCCCCCCCCGTGCCTCACACTGTTACGATTCCTAATCTTTAGCATGAATTTCATTAAAGCTTGGTTGGGGGTTTGCTTTTTTACGTTTTTTTGTTTTTGTTTGTACATTCTTTAAATTAGTTCTGGAACCCCAGAGCACACGAGTCCCGTTAGCCCCGGTACAAGTAAAACGGATTCACACCAGGGAAAAAACTCAACTCGAAAAAAAAAACACAACGAACTAAAAGCAAGCGAATCGTTATCGGACGCAAACGCGGGCGAGCGCTCCAGTGTGGTCAAGCACCTTTCGGGGTTGCGGTTGAAGCATTCTCAGGGGGGTTATTTTTAATATCATCCCCATCTTCATCAACTTCATCGTCAATGACCTTGGCTAACCACCGGGGGACCTGTGCACCATTTGCTTGCACCAATTTGACGGTCCCTCGGGCCCGTGAGTACGATGGGAGCGATGGTAAGCTGTTCGGCTGCTGCTGCGTGTCGCTCCGGAAAAAGGTGTGAGATCGCTTGACAGCTTCAAGGAGCACGGCAGAAGCACATTGCACAGCCCATCTGGAGGATGATGGGCAACGTGGGGATGACGGCCGATGGCGATCAGCGCTGGCAAACACGCGAATTCGTGTGGCCCGGGCTAGAGCTCCGGGTTCTTTCGCCTCTACAGTCGCTCCTTTGGAAGAAAGTGTAATTTCATTTTCACACCAACTCTTCTGCAAATCGCCGTGCTACAGGGAGGAGTTGACCTGATGGCCAGACGTTTGTGTGCACTCTTACTGATTCCGACCATCGTGTGCTGGTAGATAAACACACACTGACACACGCTTGAGCGCAGCGCACGCGACGAATGATGTAAATATCATCAAGTGCATTATTTCATTTCGTTTTTTTTTGTTGTTGTTCCTCCAGCTCGTTGTGCAAAAGTGTGATGCACTAGCCTCGCGTTTGGCCAGAGCAAAGGGAAACGTGGACGTTTGGGTGTAGGACAAGGCAGAAAGAAATGCATTTTCTCACCACTCGAGACGCGGCCACTGACCGCGGCGTTGCCCGCCGGTGTGACTCACCACACCCGCCTGTTGTCAGCAATTTGACGCTTTAGAGCGTAAATTAAAGCGAACCGAAATAGGTTCATTAACATTTTTATTTATGTTCGCTCCCGTGTGTGTGTGTGTGTATCAGAGCAAGAACGTGCAGAATTTACTTATGCACGGCTTTGAAATCCTCCTGCCCTGTTCCAACGATCCAACGAGCGCAAAGGGTCACACTCGGATCGGACTGCAGGGCGAAGATGATCACATTTAGATGGTCCGGTGTCAAAGTCTGTCCGTCGGTCTGACTTCCAGGATGTAAGGCATAGGAAGGGTTGATGGCTGGGTTCCCATTTCTCCCCTCTCTCGCCTTTAGCTCGTTGCATAATGGGCTGGCAAGAAGTGGCACCGGATTTATTTTTTGTTTGTTTCTATTTCAATTATCTGATACAGAATGACCACGAAGCACGCCAGCATGCCTTGGTGATGGTTGCCTTCATTTATTTGTGTCCAGTTTTGTGTGCACACATGGCAAATAATTACGAATTTATGTACAGTCTCGTCTGTTGCAGATTGTTTTTTTTTTGTTTCGTCTCCCAAGCGAAACAACACAGGGTAATAATAATGTGACTTTACACATACACACAGATACTCACTCACTCAGTCATTCTGGGCATGATAATAGTTTTGACAGCTTTTGTTGCGGGAATGTTAGTGGCGCAGGGTGGAGGTGTGCGCGGCCGCTGCACTTGAGAAGGTGCTCGAGTGCAACTTCAAAAGAGTGATGAAGTGATCACAATCTTTCGACTGACAGTTGAGCCCTGACAGTGAGAAAACAAGCTGTGCTGGGTGATGGTGAGATAGGTCGGGACAGTAAGAGGCATTGGGGAAACCGTCATCGTTTGCTAACGAAAGTGCCAGTGCGATGTAATAATGTGTTTAATGTGCGGTAAACAATGTTCGCCGTAACGTCGTCTAATGTGCACCCGATGCAGTTTTCTCGAAGTGTTTTTACGTTTAAACACTGTTTATTGGACAGTCATAAACGATAATGGGACAGGTCTAGTATTGTTTAATGATAGTTTTTGCTTGTTTACTGGTGTGAAGCATTCAGATCAAAATTACCTTCATTGAATATTAGCTAGCATACGAACATGCAAGTCCATATCCAGTTGTAGTTCTGAAATAGAAACAAATGAGTTAATTTCATAATTATCATTACTATGATACTTTTGAGGAATACTTAATTGAAAATAACATTGTTTTATTACACAAAGTATTTGAATGATTGAACAAAAATAATAATAATAAATCAACACACAATCCCTAGGCTGTCAACTCTACCGAACTACCATTCCCTCGATCTGCTAATGAGCACCAGTCTCCGAAGGTCCTCATCCCTTCGTCGGGGGGGAGGACCACCACCATTAGCGGTGAACCCTTTTTATCCTAATCCTGTTCGGAGACGGTGGCAACACCGGCGGTGGCAATCATCGAGTATGTCGCGAAAGTCTGCGAGCAGCAGAAGCCCGCTCTGGATTCGCCATGTGTCAAAAGCATAACAATAAATTAAGCTTAAAGACTCGCGGTCAACAAAGGGCGAGAATATGGCTACCACACAGCTTCCGCAATATGGCGCGAGTGCGCTTGCGCCAGTTTGTCTTGGGGATGTCCCTAAGATCGTGATTTAAGATCGCCTCCCAGGTGATATGTGGAGCCGGTTAGCAGTGGTAGAATGCCGTTGGAACGTGCTGTTCGGACGGGGACAATATGGAAAGCACGCTCACACACATACGGTTAGTACTAGTGCTGATTACCGCGTGAATGAAGGAGCGTCGCTTTGGTGTCTCAATTTGCATGTTTTATTTGAAGTGACGCTGCTAATTCAACCATTTGCTCGCAATGCTGCTAAGAAGGGTGAGATTTTATGGTGCGATATTAAACTGGTAGCGAGGAGTTAACAATATGCGAATAAAAAGGTTCAAATTCTCTAGCGCTTTAGGGCTTTACAAGTAATTTTAAACCGGAAATACTAAGTAATTTTAAACCGGAAATAACAAATACCAATTATGGGTAGGCATCACAAAGGTAGGCTGGTTAGTAAAAAGTTAGTACAATAGTACAAGATACTAACGATAAATTGACAATGAAAATTAACAAAAACGAAAAAACGGATAGACACATCGGATCGGCTAATCCAGTTACTGTTTTTGCCTTTTCGCGGACATTCAACCGTGGTCCAAATTTATTCGGATTAGAACAGTACTGTGCTTTCGGCCACTTCTTGCATCACCGCACAGCGCCCGTTCTTACCGAAGGAAGACAAAAAAACCCAAACGGAAAAAGAAAAACCCTCACCAGCACCGGTGGATGGCGACCCATGGATCGCCGTTATTGCGTAGAAAGCAAGAACCTTTTTTTCTTAAGCGGCGAAAAACGTATCGCTTACCGGACGAAAGCGTACCACACCACCCTGTCTCTGGGACCCTTTCCCATCCCTGTGCAGTGCAGTCACACTTGCGTGAGACTTGCGGGTGCTGCGAGCCGGGTGGGTAAGAAAATCTAAAAGCCCAATCTTCAACTCAGCACTGGTCTTAAAACCGTTCCACAATTGCGCAAGAATGTTTGGGCTGCGGGAGGGAAGAGGCCCCCCGACTATGACATTCGATACGTATTTGAGACGTACGCTCCTTCCCCTAGCACAGCAAACTGCACAAGCCAAGGGGGTGGCGTCGGGGTGAACAAGAGGGAGAAAAAAAGAAACAATATAAGGAAACCCCCGTTGTTCTTGCTCGCTCCATGCGTTAACACTCAATCGGTGGTAATGGCCGCGTGTCGGATAGGATGGCGTTAAATTTGATTCATTCCGTTCTATTCCAGGAGAGTATCGGTTCCCCGTAGCTGATTTTCCCTGGCTGATGGCCAGAAACGTCAAACGCCGCTACTCATCTAACACACCCACACACCGACACATACACCGACAGCAAGAGTTTGGTGGGTGCGATCGCCCTTAGTTCTCCGGTTCTGGATGGGGCACAGAACACGGAAAGCTTTAAAAGGTGCCGTTGATGCTGTTGACACGTTTTAGCTGCTGCCGCTGCCCTGCGACAGCTCCAGAATAGAAGAGACACACGGCGGGTGTGTGTGTGTGTGTGCCGGCAACGGCTTTTCCACCCAATCGCTGCCCAACGTATCCGTGCTCGTGGATGCAGTTTTTTGCATTTCGATTCCCCTAGACGGCTCGCACGGCTTAACAGGATTAGCGCTGGTAAATGTTCTGACCGCTTGAACCGTTTAATTGGCCGATATATAGGTACACAACCCCCATTCGTTCTCTGGCAGTTTCGGGCTGGTCGGTGTACCTTCGCTTCCAAACAGTGCAACGACCACGGGCAACGACGGTGGCAGCAGTATTTCTTGAATGATTGTTAAAACGTGGATAAGATCATTGTAAACGGAAAAAGAAGTAATATATATATGAATAATACGGTGAGCTTATTGCAAAAGCAGGAAGCAAAATTATGAGCCCATCTAGGTGTTAAGTAATCGCTCAGTAAAGAAAGAAACTCTGGTATTTATCCGTCCATTGAGGGAGGGAAACGGTCACTCATATTCATACCAGTGGATACAGTTTGAGATGACAGGGACAGGGCCCAGCCTTTACCCAGGTTCGTACCAGCATTTGCCGGTCGAAAAGGATTTAAATTTAGAATTGCATGCCATTCTGCTCGCCTGAGGCATCAAACCTCCATCGCTAAACAGTTAATTCCGCTCGGAGTACGGCTTACGCCGCATCGCAAAGTGAGTGCATCTCCATGCAAAATGACTGATTATCGCGTGAACAAGTGCACCGTAGCGAAGGCACCGGGGTCTAACCCTCACAAGAACGGTGGATCTCCTCTCTCTCAACCCCTTTTTCCACCGGTTTGTGTGTCATAATCCGTTGGCAGAGGAGATGGGATCCAATATATCTTCTTATCTTTTATGCATCCTCGTTGGGCACTGGATGCGCGGGAAAAACGCGGGACGGTAGAGAAGAAGGGACACATTTGTGCGGTTAATGGTGATTAAAAATATGGTAATTTTCCGTAGTGGTAGCGATGAGTTGCAGCATCGAGGTGGTGGCGATCTCGATGCCTCCCTTGGCACACGTCAGCTTTGACATGGATGCTGGGCCTGGCAAAAAGCACCAAACGGTACCAGCGCAGTGGCAATAGCGATCCAATGCGTTGAAAGATGACGGGGAACGCGCTTCGGTAGGGTGTGGATTAGCTGGTAAACATTTGCAATGCGATACGCACACAACACGCTAACGAGAATATGCTGCTGTTACACATTCGGTACATCCAGTGATGCAGGTTCTCGTAAGGCACCTGCGGCAAAGTAGGCAAAGTTGTTTTTTTTAATGTTTGTGCTATCTGTGCTGCAACCTGGTTGTAGCTTTCAGCGTTGGTGAGCATCGTTGCCATTGATTACACCCGCATTCAAAACCCATTAGATTCTAATCATAGATCCATTAGCTAAAACGGATTGTATTAAACATAATTATAATAAGGAGTCCTATTGGAGGATTGGAGACTGCTACGGAGCGAAAGTCCTGTTGAGAATCGATTTCAATTTGAAGGCACTGAAGACATGTTATTGCTCAGGAACTACTAGTTCTACCCAAATGAACGTTAAAGCAGATGTAAAGTTCAATATCACCATGAACTACTCATATAACAGCAGCTTGAAAATATGAAGTTTTATCCATGATCTGTGATGCATTTTTCAAAATCCCGTTTCCAAAAATATTCATATAAAGTATTATTGTTATAATAATCATTACCGTTTGCATTGAATTTCTCCACAGCAACCTCACGTGCTGAGTGAAAGTACTCTATGCGTCGTTTGGCAAAAACTGTCTAACAACAGCCGTAAAAATCATAAACCACGACATAAAGTGGCTCAAACGTGCTGCGATCCCGGCATTGCAGTTATTTGTTGTAACCTTGTTGTTTTGTTTTTCTTTTCGACCACCTCACACTTGAACTCTCATTGTCGCGTACTCGTTCACTTTCCAGCCAGGCGCATTGATTTTCTTTTTAGTACTTAATTCCCGCTTTATTGCGTACTTCACCTCTCCATCTCCTCCCCGTACCCACGGAAGGCTGCTGGGTCGGAGTAGCTTGGCAGGCTCGAATTTGCTCTAGCGGCGCATATTGGTGTCGCGAATGTTTTTCCTCCCGCTCGTCGTTCGAGGGCCCCCGCGTGTAGATGATATGGCGCTCGCGCGCGCGCACACACACAAACACGCTCACACTTATTTTAGCACTCGTAAAGATACTTTCCTTTTAGTGTGCATCTTTAATGTCACATTGTTGTGCGGCAAGTATCGAGCTCGGTACAGCCATGTCCACCAGGCCTCGATGGTTCGTACCGTACCCGTCCACCGGTCCCTCCGGTCGCACACACCCTATCAGTGGCGGTCGAACGTGTGGCGGTTTCGTTTTTTCTTGGCCCTGTTTTCATTTCGGTGATCCAATTTCGTTCACCATCCAAATTTATGGCAAGTGGAGTTGTTGCCTTTTTTTCTTCTTCTGCTTTGCTGCCAGATACCGCCTTGACCCCTTGCCATGCATAGACATGCAAACAAGGTGTCGGAAAGGAGGAACAGGGGTTGAGCTTTCGTAGATACGGTAGTAAGTTGTAGCTTTGCACAAGCAAATTATATGTTCTTGTGCGGTGGATTGTCTTGCTTGTTGTCTTTCCTACCTAGGTTTGCCCTCCTGGATTCATTTGCAAACGGAGCACACAGCAACCGACACACGCCCGAAGTGGCGGAGTTCGTTGGATTCGCGCACCGAGGGCACGAGGGAAAGTTTTGGGACAAATCGAACCACCGCTCCTGGCAGAATAATAATAGTAAAGGAACCAAACGTCGATTTTGTGGCCACCGTAACTTACAATAGGGTTGGGGAAACCAAATCATGTGCCAAACACCCAATCATGACGATGTGACGAACCCGCGCGGTGACAATGAGCTGCGCTTTTAATAATCGCGTGATTCACACAAATAAAGCGCGATGAGAAGCCCCGCGAAGGGCGAACGGGCACGAAGAATGCAATAACAGGGCGGCGGTATGGAAGCTATTATTTTGTGCCTGCAGTACGGCTTGCTATTTGCGCCTTTGTTTTGTTTTTGTTAGTTGCTCTGTGTCTCTTCACCTTATTGTCAAACAAACGAGCCTATTCAATACGTCAGGCAGCAGCAGCGTGCATGATGGGAGTTTAAGGTTTTGATTTAATTTGGCTTAATGATGCCCGTTTTGGAAAGTGACACTTCTAATCATTCACTCAAGACGGTTCAGCCTTCGCTGGGTGTTGAGCAGCGAATCAAATGCACTTCTTCGATTCATTTGCCACACCAGCGACACGCTAGTGTGTGAAAAATGCAGTACGAAAGGGCTACGCTTTCTCTTCCCCCGCCTAGCCTGGACCCGGTTAAACTGGCAACGGATCACGTTTCGGTGACAAAATGTGTAACTCGCCTCATGTTCCGATATTTACATGCTACGCCAGGCGTACCGGAGGGAATCTGGAAGCAGTTACCAGGAGCAAATAGCAACATAAGCACCTTCCGAGCAGTGCATAAACTACTTCCAGTAGCGTTTTTACGACAGATTTACTTTCTTTTGTTTTGCATGATCACGGTTTACCCCTTTTTTATTGTGTGTGAGGGTTCGTTTTCCTTTTTATTTCACCATAAACAAGCTATTCCAACGATTTGTGCTCTACTTTTTTGGTTTTTGTTGCAGTGCCGCCACCGTAACCTGAAACCTCCGGTATCGTGGTGTGGAGCTAGTGATTTCAGCCGTTTAATTAGTAACACTTTATTTTTATTTTGAATTAAACTTTATTTAGTTTTTATTCTCATGAATAAGCTTAAAGCATTTGTTGATCTACATGATTTCCAGCCTCGCTTGGTGCAATGTAATGCATTCATTTGTGCAGTCAATGTTTAAGGTACCTACAGTGCCATTCAACAGTGCCAGTTTGAACGAATGAAGTGGAAAACGGGATTGTGATGTCGATTATTTTCATTTTGTTAAATTGGCTGTATTATTTTCCTTTCTGCTCTTCCATTTTGTCATTTCTTATAACATAGATGTCCTAGCAATTGACATACGTGCAGTGGTATGTCAAGGTCTTTCTTGGATCTGGCGCCTTTGGCGTTTTTGTGAACCATTCTGGGTTGGCATTCTCTATATTTAGATATTTAAGAAATGATTCATAATTTGCCGTGCAAGATTAGAATATTATTTGGCAATACCGTAGAGCGAAAACGCATGCATAGACAAAAATCTAAAAAAATGACTTTCGTTTTTTCAGTAAATGAGTTCCCAAATATTCATTATAAGCATCCATTATAATGCAAATATGTAGAATAGACCGAGTTCGTTAAACTAACCACTCAAAACATATCTAGTGTTCGAACAGATCATAAGCATGAGCAGTTAAAAAGCTCCATAAACTTATATCCTCAACCGATCGCGTTGGAATTGTGTGTCAACCCATGTTTTGCCTTGTCCATGTCTCTCACAACAGTGCGCATGACCTCTAATTGCATACAACATAATTGAATCATTACTCCAGAGAGGTTTAATTTCGTGAGTGATGATTTAATTAACCATATCATTTGCCGCCGCCGCCCGGTTCTGTAACCTGCTCCGGTTTACAGTCATCAACAGTTATGCTGCTGCCGGACTTGATGCAACAACTTCGCTTCGGCGAATCGGACACTCGCACGGCAAAACGGCTTAAATAACGCGCACCGTACCGAGCAACGGTCTCTTTGTCTCCTACAAATGATTGTTTTAATTACCCCTTTTCATTCTTATATTTTAGCAGAAGCAGCAGTGTTTCTCGCCGTCTGGATTCATCGCGGCATTACCCGGGGGACCTCTAGCCCCCGATTCAAACACGGGTGTTACGCGATACATTTTGTATTCCTCTCTGCCGCGCACTTTAGGCTGGGGCGCATAGCGAAAACGATCATTAGGGGAACAAATGGTTGCCATTTAAGAACGGCCGGCCGCTGACCGATTCCATCCAACCCAGGGGAGCGCAGAATCGAGGCAAATTAAAGACGCGCCAGCGCGATGGCTTGCGCAAACCCGATGCTAACGGGGCCAACCCGGGTCGACGGCTAGCCGTACGATCATGTAAACGGGGTGTGTTGCAAAAAAAAGAACCGGCCCGTCCGAATCTCTCAAAAGATTAATTAAAAGGTGTCCTAATGGAAATGGTATCCGGGGTGCTCAGAAGCCGGCGCATCAACCATGGCATGTTCTATCTAACTCACCGCAGTATGACGTTGACGAGTGTGGGCTACAACTCTATCAGCTAATAACCTTCATCTCTGGTTCATCCCTGACCGTTACACCGCGGGGCGTTACTAATTCTGGAAGCAACGATGCAGTGTTACCATTCTGCCGTCTACCGTGTCGAGGATTTATCGCATTAGCTAGGGCACTGGGGACGGAGAATAGATGTTTGCCTAAAAAAATAAACACACACACATAAAACGGTTAGTGAAGAATGCATCATCTCTATTCAATCTTTGAGGAGTGAAATGGAACACTCGAAAACATGATGTTGCAATTTATGACGCGATAATCGTAGTTTTTTTACTGTTGCAGAGGATAATAATTGAATCATGCAATACGTGGGATAAATTTCTCCGTTATTAGATTGTGTATTGCCGTAGTTGCGAATTGAACGTGGAATGGAAGCAGGGTAGATGTATACCCTTTATAATCCAATTTAATGTTAGCGCTAGCTGAAAACAAAACAAGGGACATCAAAAACTTTTTTTTTGTAAAAAATAGTATAGTGTGAGATTTTGTTTGCACTTTCACCATCATATGTATACAAATACAAATTCATTTGCTGACATTTCTGATTTCTAATGTTGTACCATGCTAAAGCGGCGGCACAAACCTTTGAACTTGATATCTGTGTGTGTGTGTGTGTGTGTGTGTGGTTTTTATTTAATTCAAAAACCGAAAAACAAGCATTTCAGTAGCGCTAAGGTGCCGCAAAAGGTGAGAGCACCATCGTCGTCTAAATTTCTATTCATGATGCATTTAAAGCGAGTTCCAAAAATTTTCCACCGTCCACCATTTTTCCTGACGGATGAAAATCCTGACGTGCTGTCGACGTGTTGTCTGCTCTAAGTGGAGCGAGAACTGCCGATGAAAGCAACGCATCTTCTCCCGGCCATCGCCTGCTCAAACTTTAAGACTAGAGGCAAACGAGAATCGGTAGGACGCCCGGTGTGGATGTGAAACGATAAAAAAATCACTTCCCCTAACGCTCTTAGTGTGACAGTTTTCGGACTTCCCTTGTCTATGGCGAACCGCTCCCAGCAGGGGTAGTGTCCATTGTTTTGCGGACACATCTTCCACAATGGGTACCCAGGGTCAGGTAGAGGGGTGTGGTGCATTTCTCGTTTTTTTTTATAAAACCTTTTAACCAATGCAGCCAAAGAAACCGTGGAAAAGCGCTTTTCTGCTACCACACAACAGCAGCAGTGCGCATACATTTGACGAACCTGTGCATCGTGAGGGAGCGGAAAAGTGCTGGTGCGTCTGCGAGCGCCACACGGTCAAGCTTTTGGTGCCTGCGTAGACTGATGAAGATCATAGAGAGTTTATTTTCGTAAGCAAAACCTCCTTGCTTCTGTTTTTCGGGCGTTTGTTTTTTTGTTTTTTTGTTTGGTGGCCTGCAATGGGCGAAAGTCTCGACACACATTCTCATGATTGGGTTGGCGAGTTTTCTTTTCCCTTTTTTTTTCTTATGCACCGTTACCATCTCGATTGTTTCAATGTTTTCATCAACAGTAGGCGTGTGGAAGTGATAAATTGTATTACATACATTTGGTTTAAATAATTTATGAAACCTCTCGAAAGAAGATGCACAATAGTGCTTTTTTGAAAGCAGCTTTTGTACAATATTTGTAACGAGCACAAATATTTCTAGAATTTCTGAGACGCGTGAATCAAATGGTTTGTTTACCTAAATATATGAGCGTATTTAGAACCCACTTCGAAAGCTTTGTAATGAGCTACATCTTGAGATACTTGAAATACTAATTTAATTTCATTTATTTGGTTCTATGAGAGTCTTACGGGAGTCTTTTCTATGGTAGTCAATATACAGCTTGACTATTCCTTTCGCAATTGATGCAACTGCTAATAGCACGGAAATACTTCATTTTAACGTAAACAGCATTTTACAGCACTCACTGAGTATCAAAGCTCCTCCAGTCGAGCTAATCATTCAATATTTAGCCTATTAAGCTAACTGCGTTCTATTCCATTCTCCTATGAAGATATTTCATTGCACATGACCCAAAAACTGTAACTAACTCCTGCTAAATCATTCCTACCCTGGTGATCTACACGTTCACGAAGCTAAGGCGCTAGTATTTTTCACGTAACAATTTCTACCGTTACGAAACTGATTATGGTTCTGTTTTGCTTCAGCCCCCCACGGATCATTTTCCGCTACAAGCGCTCCAAGTAGTACGATTATGCTAGCGCCACCTTATGACCGTGCAATTTCCGTAAATTTTCCAATTGATTCACACTGTCGAATTTCCCTCTTGTTTGTACGATCTCTCCCCACTTAATGTACGCACACGAGTGTTTCGGCAGTTTCCCCGATTTTCTTGGCGGCAAAGTATGGGGCATAGCAGCCTCCTCCGCTCATGTCGGTCATTTTCCAATCCATCTATCAAGAGTGAGGGAGGGCCACCGTTTCTTACGGCCGCATCTTATCGCAACGATCTCGACGTTACGTAGCATTGCTCACAGTTTGAGCAAGTCATTAACGCGAACGAGGAAAGCATGTGGAAGTTTTGAAATTTTCCGACATTTCACGGCCGATTCCCTTTGTCGGTCACTAGAGTCGCGCGTTCGCTTCCTTCCTTCCTTCGCTTTTGTTGTACCCAGCTCCATCCAGATCCATGTCCAAAAAGGTAAGAAAACGTTTGCCCCTGTGTGACTATGCCCATTTCACGGCCACTTTGCATAACGATCGACCGCAAACAGGTCCACCGAAACCGTCCGGACGGAACTATTGTGGTGTGCTAGTGTTTGAGTGTGCAGTGGACAGCGTACCACGCACCTTCTTCACGCTGCGCGGTCGGAGAAAATAAATTGTGCTGAAAATTGAGTAAGAAATTGATCGTTCGACGTAACGCACCAATTTTCGATCGGATGCTCGATCGATTACGTGTTTCCATTTCGGAAGTTGGCCGGTCGCCCGCGCTGGTAGCTGGTCACCGTCCGGTGCTAGCATTATGCACGCACGTCGCTCCTGCTGGCCTGGGCCTTGGTTCTCTTTCCAGCACTCTCGTTTCACCCCGGGCCGAGACAGCACGGGCCAGGATGGGTAAATTAATTTCCGGACCGCTCGTCTCGGGCGGGCGGTGATTGTGCGTTCGCTCTTTGTGTGAACTTTCTCTGTGCCCAACTGCACACCGCCCCCGACCCGGCTCGGGAGAACTCATTTTTCATGATAACGATCATGCTGTTTGTGCTTGTGGGTGATTGAAGAATATCGAGGCCTGCTGATATCTGCTTTCGCCCGCCATAAAGTGGGTAATCAGGTGTCGGCCTGCGTGTGAGTGTGTGTTTGGAGGAGTACATTCGACCCTCCTTTCGGGCAGGTTCGACATAATCTTCCGTACCTTTTGCAGTCATGTGCAGACACTGTCGTTAGCTTCTCATTATCGAGCGAGCAAACGAACCCCCCGCCCCCCTCCACTATGGCCCACCTTCAGGTTTCTGGACAATCAATCTCATCTCATGCTTCTCTCCCTCTCCCTCCTTCATGGCTAAGAGGAACGTTTATGTATAGCGGACGAGGGCAAAATCATTCAATCACAGCATCGAATCCAATCGGTCACACTGTGTCCTCTATTTTTCGGACGAAGGAAATCTTTTTGAAAGTGTAGGTCGACACGCAGCAACAAAGTTATGCTCCAGTTGGTCCCGCATTGCTTTTGAGGAGCGAAAAAATCCTCATAGAACTTGGCTCATTGGATTTCGGTTTGATCGGCTCTCTTTTGTTGAACTATTCGACATGTAGCCATTTTAAAGTACGATTCTAGATTTCTGAACTAGAAGATAGCGACAGTTAGAGTTTATGTTAACGGTTAGATATTAATAATAAAATTATCTCTCTTGCCAAATCATAAACACCTACACTTGGAAAATCCAATAAATATGAAATTTTAGTTGAATTTTAGTTGATTCTAAAAAATTGTTACAGTAAATAATTGGCATTTCTTCAAGGAATGATCTTTTGGGATTCTGATACATTGATATTCCTGCAAACAGCACATTATAGCAATTTAAAGTGTGTTTCAAAACAAGATGCCTCCAGATGAAATAAAACCTTATTTCATACTAGCCCCCATTAATAGCCATACTTGCATTCGAAAACGGAACCTCTCGAGCAAGTCGGTGGATCATCCTGTGGACACCCTTCGCGCCACACTTCCTATGCGGAAGATGATTGGTTTTAAATTGCCTCGCATGCAGCGTACAGGCGACGAACCTTCTGCTCCTTTGCTTGTACCTACCGAATCGACTGCCATTGAAGCAGTTGATAAGCTCTAGTTTCTTCCTCCTACCCTTTTCTCATCCCTTTACCACCACACTGCACACAAAACCGTGTCTCAGTCTCGCCGGGTGTCTTAAGATTAAGACGTTAAATCACAATGTGATAATCGATCGCAACCTAAGAAAACAGTGCTCAACGATCGTGTGGTGCCACGCAGCCCAGCAACGATCATCGTGTTAGTGTGTGTATGTGTGTGCGTTTATTTGTATCTTCAATAAGATGAATGCTTGATTGCAACAGATTGCGCCCAGAAAATTGCTGACTCAGGATGTTTGATGGATTCCTGCGCTGCCGTGGCCAAGGCGCGCACCGTAGGGCAGGGGATTTGCTTTAGAAAGTCAAACAACCATGACCGGTCCCGGAATAGGATGACCGGTTGGACGGTGAGGGATGCACCTGGATCGCTCACCCTTCCTCTCTTGCATAGTCGCAACGGGCGCCTACGTAGTAAGGGCAGCTCATGTAGTGACTAATTTGTTTCCTTTCACACATTAACCGATGCCGGGCGCAAAAAATCAGCTCGTCCAAACCGAACCGGTGCCTGTGGCTGGTTTGTGTGCGTGTGTGTATGTGTGGCGTGAGGTGTCGATTAAGTGTAGTTTGTTTTTCCACGCGTTTTCTTCCCTTTCGTCCCGTCTGTTTTTTTTTCTGTCCATCCACAGACGCTTGGAACGCTTTGCAGCAGCACAGGCCTTGCTGACCCACATTTTATTGCAGTGAGGAATTAAATCCAAAGCAATCACAGTCCAAACAGCTGACCAGCAAACTCCTAGTCATTGCCCGGCATTCTTGCTGCACGTCCAGGAATGGTCAAGTGTGCTTCGATTCGTTCCGGGTTTCGGAATGTCAGCCCACGCGGTAGAGGAGCATGCCCGTTGTGTCGCACAGGTGTGCTGCGTGCTTAGTTCCGTTTTGTGCCGAACCAATCCGACCCAGCCATCCCAGCTAATTCCGTCCCACCCACACTCCCTTCCTGAGGGCAGATTTGTAACTTTTTGGGCAGAAGTAATCTCGTCTTAACCGAGCCCGGTGAATGCCGACTGAAGAGGGTTCGTCGCTTGTCAGGCTTTTGTAGCCTCAATAAACCGATGACCAAAAAAAAAAAAAAAATTAAGCCAAGGCCGATTTCCTGCTTATTTATTCTCCCATTCCCATCTCCAGGCAATAGCCCGCCCTCAAGTGACCAACTTTTGTGGCAGCAAGTGTGAAGTACCGTCCGTGCGCGTGTCCAATTTAAGGGTTGAAAGAACAAGTTGCGCCGAAAAGAATGTTTTTCTTTCGCTACACATGGTCCAGCCGGGATGGCCTGCAGCGATAAACAAGGGGAACGTATAGAGTGGCACGATTCAATGCATCGTGGATGGGTGAATTTTGTGCCCGTATCCCTGCAGAGTGTGTTATTTCTTCATGACCATTGCGTGCAGCGACTTCAATGCGTCGAACTGAGCCGAACTTGTGGCCTCGGCGCGCTGCTTCAAATACTGGCGCAAACAATGTTTGGTAGAGAAAGAGCGATAATATTTACAAGCGCACACTTTCTCCCACTTACGGTACCGCACCGCAATGTGTGCGGAAAGTGATTGATGATGCCGTTGATTGAGAGGATAAACAAATTATTCACACACCAGGCCGCTTCGCTCGCCTTCCCACGGGCCTCTACCGCCGGGCGTTCTCAGCCTCCGGTCTGTACCGTTAAAGGTTCTATACCAATAATGTATCTTTACCGCACGGCGTGTTGACGGGCGGTGATCAAACCGCCTCGTTCTCTGTGGGCTGCATATTAATTAGCTAAAATTTATCTACCACCCAAGAACACAAACAAGCACGCACACCAATTTAATATCAATTAGCGAGCGTATGTATCTTTACCGTTGTGGCGGTGCCCGTTGTTGTGGTGCCACCCAGGTGCGTTTGGCTACCGACCGCTTGGGGTGCGGGAAATTTTCACACCAACCGTTCCGCACCGTCCAAGCCTGCGACTGCGAGCGTGTGAAGCCCGGCGTGTGAGGGCGGTATTAACATTTGCATTTAAGTTTGCTGACAGATTGCTGTTAGCTTTGCATCATTCATCATCTTCGGAGGCTCGGGAGAACGAACAGGATAAGGGTTTTTCTTTCGTCTGCATTAGCGCAGGAGAGAAAGTAGTCCCATCTCTTTATTTCCCCGCTGCAGTAAACTGACACCCATCAGCCTGCCCACTAATTACGGCACGGAAACGAAGCCATCCATTGCGAAGGTCGCTAGACCGGTGCTGTGCTGGATCGCGCTGGACAGCTACTCCTACCCCTCCTCGCTTTGTAGAGTGACCTTAGCTCGTTGGCCGTTGGCGTGCAGGTTCCTGGGAATGGCGCAGAAGTGAAAGGGCACGAAGGAAAGCACTCTAATCGAATCAATTGATTTAAATCTTTCGCCCATTACCCACTGAGGAGTCCATCCTGCCGCCGGCCAGTGGCCGGCGGTGGAATGTGTGGGCAGTGTGTGAATAAGGGCTCCTAAGCGACAGGACAGAGGGTGTCATCGTGAGGGATGGTGATTTTCTCACCGCGCAGGAACAGGCAGCAGCACGATTTCCGAACCCGCCGCCGAGAATACGCACTACTAATGATTAGCGCTGATTAATGAGCTTATAATTGCGCTTCGCGCTTTAGATGGATGGATTAATTACAAATGGCGAATGTACCGAACGCTTCCTGGTCTGGGGCGCTCCTGGAATGCTGCCGAACACAAGCACTCATACACACGTTTCACCCTTGTTCCGGCACCCGGCCCAAGAGTGAATGCTTAAGCAGCCCTCACATGAGTTCCGGACAGGAGGAAGCCAACGTTGATCAAGCCGTGACTTGACGGACTTACCGACCGGGTCGCTGTACGAGTCAGTTCTGCGCGCGGTTCGGCTAATTAAAACTGCCAACCGTATGATAGAAATCAATTTGAAAAACGGATGGAATTGTGTCGAGTTTTCGCAACGAGCGGCCTGCGTGACACCTGTGTGAAGTGTGGCGAGTGGGGAGGACGCTCGGCAATGATTATAGAGCTGCTAGAAGCTCTGCAGGAAGTCGAGCACGAGTGGTCATATTTTGTACCTAGCTATTATTACCGCGTGGAGGGCAAATAAATTCAACACGGTCTTTGGAATGCGCCCGTGTTTGTGTGTGTGTGTGTGTGTGTGTGTGTGTGTGTACGCATTGCTTGCGGACAATCGCGTAGTGTGGAGCGAACGCCAAAGATAAACGAATCCTCCGATCCAGAGCCAGATTGTGCGGCGCGGCTCGTATTCTGTCCCTCGATGTCAGCTCGTCCCATCGGGCCGTCCGTCCCAATCGTGATCGAGTGCGCGTTTTCTCGGAAGGAGAAAAACCCATAAGTTTGTGCGAGCATGATCATCAGCTACTTATCTTAAAGGGTGGACGGGCTGCACGCGCAGCCGCACGTGTAAAATAATGCGCGCTCCGTGTTTGTGTGCTACGTTTGAGTTCAAGCGGTTCGAATCGGCTGACATGGGTTTGCGCGGTTGAGCACGACGACGCCCGGCTCGAAGGAGCACCGCACCCTGTCCCATGAACATAAACACTTCAGCAGGGGCGGGAATGCTAGCGGACATGTGCACGGTACTGTGCAGCAGCATCACCGGACAACGGAGCCTGACAAGAGGCTTCCGCGTGGAGAGGAGGCCTGTCCGACCATTCTTACGCTCTGTTGCCCTTCGAAGGTCGAGTGGTTTCGGGTGGTGCTGGGGGCGGCGCACATTCCGAGCTCACGTGCTGGGTAGAATCAAGGGGGCTTATAATTCGCCGCTAACTTACTACTGTTTCATGCCTGTAAAATCTCCGGACATGTGTCTGGTGCACCGGCAAGGCACGCGATACTTGCGCCGGCTGCACTCATGGGCGTGCGCCACTTGTGCCGCTGGACGATATTAATTAAAAAGGATATTTTGTACCCTTAGCGAAAGCAGCGATGAGTAGCTTCTCAGCCCGGTTGAAGTTCACCAACAATCAATGACCTGTGCTGGTGTGTCAGTGTGCATGCGTGCGTCTGACGATGGTGGTTGTTTGCTTTCTGCGTCGTTGCCCTTTCGATAGGGCGAAGGAGAAACCGCCGTTACTCGCGTGACGCTGCATTTGGATACCGAATTTGGAAATCGTCATCAATCAAATTGTTTGCTTACGGTGAAGATGTTCTTTCCGTTTGGACGCTGTTTGCTCTTTCGGTTGCTCACGTGTATCCACTTCAGACGGTTCAACAGGTGCGCTGTTGGGAGTAAAAATTTTGTGGAGTGTTTGTTGTATAATCGAGGAAATGTATTAAAAGAACAATCTTGAAGTTAGAACTAGAACATAGAACTGGGCTTCGGAATCAAATAACGTGATCAAGCCCTGAAGGAGAACACAGTTTCAGACAATAACAGATGCTCGGAATTCCAGCCCAAGACAAAGTAAGGGATGATAGGTCATACTGGATATCAATAGATAACAAATTAACGTTCCATTTTGGGTCATTTTGAAAGCACGTTATCTAAAGCTCTTTGTCTGTTAGATTTTGTTATACGTGTTACTAAAGAATTCAGGAACCCTTTCTGCTTAAAAGCTCTTTACTGCGCTATTGTTCGCCCTATTATTGAATATGCTTAAATCGGTGCCCCGAGCAACAATATAGTATAGATAGGATTGGAGCTATTCAACGAAAATTCACACGTATACTATTTTATCGCCTTCCATGGTCTCGTAGTATCCACTGTGCTTTTTATAGTACTAGCTGTTTACTTTTTGGTTTAGAATCTTTGGAACATAGGCTCAAAACTTATCAATGTCTCTTCTTACACAAGTTAATGTGTGGTTCGGTTGATGCTACCTTATATTAATTTCATTGCACACTCTAGATCACTTATACCCAGACTGTTATTAGCTGCTGGTTTCCCTTTCACAGTATTAGGCTCTAGGGACCCACTGTCCAGCATGATTGTATCCTATAACGCTTAGCGGCAATAGAGTAGATTTTAATATGGACTTGGAAGAATTAAAGATTATTTTACATAGCATCTCTTAGCGAGCATACATTAGTTTCTAACAGGATAGGAATGAG
>AXCO02004362.1:0-20834 GCA_000473525.2 Anopheles melas | reverse complement strand
CGGTTGTTGAGCCAAAGAAGAAGAAGAAGAACAAAGTGGGGAATCACAAGGAAATGCATTTAATTTCTTAATTCAATATGTTTCACAATCCAAATAGTTGGGGAATGGAATTTCCTTTCTTTTAGTGTACGATGAAGCCATATTCTGATTAATATTTAATTAAATAGTTCTGAATAGCCCAAAATTTCAAGTACAATTCCACTGGAGCTGTAACGCGGGCTATAGAGGCGAAAATTGATGTAAACTGTCAAAAATTGATTTAACGACAACAGCTGTAATACGTTTTCAAATAAATAATTTTTGAGTATTATATTGACTTGTACTTTCATATTATCCTATGATATTTTCATTAAATGTAAACAGTAGTTTTACAAACTATAAAATGTGTTATAATTTAAAAAAAAGTATAAAAAACCAAACACAATTTAAAAGAATATGTTTTTAAGTTAAATATAATGTAGCTAATAGTTCCTCAAAACCCACATACAAAAAGCCGTCCGCCCAAACAACGAACTCCAATTAATACACCCACCATCAAACTGAAACTCATCTTTCCGTAGCCCTTTCTCCGTGTAGGAAGTTAGGTCTTGCTTAAAGTCTGATTTACTGCACTGAGTACAGGCACAAAGAATCAGTGGCTTTTGGCATTCGGGGGTTGAGATGGGTATCGTAAAGCACTGCGTAAAGCAGGGGCGTTACATCGAAACGAGTTGAGCAAAGATCGTGGACAAAAAAAATGACCCCCTCCCCCGAAAGGAGACGCTCTCGTCCGGAAAAATCCTATTACGCGTGAAGCTGAAAAATGTGCTCATCGATTATTATGGAAATAATGTGCCCGTCCCCGTCTCACGTGCTGCTCTCTGCAAGGGCGTTCCTACTGTATGCAAATAAAGCCGTTGCCTTGACACTGGCATTCGTACGTGAGCAGCAGGCTGGGATTGAGCTCGTGTGTGTGTTATACGGCTGTGTGTGTGTGCATGTGTATGTGTGTGTGTGTGTGGGTAGATGTATGATGTCTCCGCTTACATCAACGTCCGAAGGATGTAAAAACAACGCGACCGCACCCAAGGGAAACGGACCAGAAATGACAAAACCCCGGGGCGGAGCATTCATCCATTCCCCTTTCGCTACAATCCAGCAAGCTTCCTTGAGTGCGTCCTGCGCGGGAGTGTTGTGACGTGAAACGGCAGGCCAGGATAACAAAACATTTGCCGTCCCGTTTGACTCCGCAGCGCCCGGTTTCACGCAAAAGCGTTTCGCTGAACGCTTTATGCGCCACCCGGCACCACTTCACCAAACTCTCGCACACACAACCCAGCTTCCGTCCGGCTATAAATTCATTTTCCGCATTGTAGCGGTTTTCCAGCGAAGCGCTTCGCTTTCCCAGCGAGGTGATATGCAATGGTTAGTGGCGCTTTTTTTTTATTTGCAGGCGAGCATTAGGTGCAAAAACACGGCAGTCACGACCCACTCGGCAAAAGGGGAGGTGGGGGGCTAGAGAGTGAGAGAAAATAAAAACCACAATGATTGAAATTGAAAAATAGCCCCCATTTTGTTACGGCGAAGAAAACGAAAATGGTTCACCAGAATCAGCTAAAACCACGAGATAAATTGGTATGAAAGGGTTGCATGATGAAATGCGCCGATTGTGTGTTTGTTACTTCTAAAAACTACAAACAAACAATATAAATTTAATTCACAATTTAACAGAGCTACGGGTAGGACATTCGTTTAGGACATACAATAATATGCAAAATTCATTTCTTTGCCCAGCTGCAACTGCTCCGAGGCAGCCAAGGTGAAAGAAATAACTGTGAGCCAGCTGTTCCAAATCAGCTCTCATATGTGGCGTTGCTACCGAGGTTTCCCTGCTCTACTACCGACCATATACAGTGAACATTCTCCTCAGCTGCGGATAACGAGAGCAATTCTCGTGACACCATTTGAATAAATGTGACCCTTGAATCCAGGGTTTACGGGGCTGCTCCAGATGGGGGTTTCACGCCGCTTCAGGCACAGACTGTGTTTTGCACACGTACTCCACGGTAACGGCTCTTCCGGCGAAGGTAAAAGTTCTAATTGAAAGGAGCAAAGTTTTTAAAATTCCGAATATAATCGTCACAGGAACGCAGGCGAGGAGGGGGGGGGGCTGATTTACGGGAAAGCACAGTAAAAAGCAAATGCTAGTGGGAAGGACGGATTGGAAAAAAAAACAGCGCTTCAATTACACCGGGGCCAAACCGTAGCACCCAAGTACGCGGAACGGGATTGCCGACAATCGAAAAAGTTTCCGGTGAGGTTTGTTAGGGATTCTTTCATACATCAGAGGCGCATGTTTGGTTTCATTAATTAAATCCAGGCACGGCAAGATCTACGAGCGTGAAATCTTCGAAATTTAACGACCTCTACACATTGATTTTGCCGCAGAGTTTTGTGAAAAGAAGCCAAAATATGTTTGCAAATAAAATGAAAATTCCAACTTTGACACGTTAGACATGACTTTCATTTTGTAGGATAGAGATTTACCGGAATAAAAGCTCAAAAGCTCAAATTACAACCAAAAAATTAAGCATAATTGAAGCTAACAGCAAATCTTCCCATGCTTCGGTGGAATAGATTCTCATTGCTCAGGCTATATGAAAACTTATGTGGGTCAAGCTTGCCAACAATCCGCCGGAAGCTAATGGATGCTACGAGCTCCGTAATAACCGTTTGCTACACAACCTCGGCTTAAAAACGATCATAATTTTTGCTCCCTTTCAACCCCTTCAGCCACTCAACCTGGCGTACATCGCGGTTTGGCACCGTTCGGGCTTTGGCACCGCAAACTCCGACAGCAATTGTAGATCATACCCCCCCCCCCTCTGCACCGAGGCATACCAACCCGCCTCAGAGGTTTGGAAGGTTTTTTTAATGCTCGTTTGACCCCAGCTCGACCCCCAGGACTAGCAATGTGGACACCGGATGGTCTACCGAACCCTTTCACAAACGGGAGCGCGATGGTACGCAAACCGGATCAAGCGTAGCGCAGTTAGTGGCACGAGACGAGACGACAGACGCCCGCGGTTGACATCTTTACTGCTGGTAAACAGAGAACTTTGCGTGAATTGATCTTATGAGGGTCGTGTGCAGCAGGAAGGAGATCACTCCAAAAAGCTTTCCCCCAATTTCAGGCAACGCAGACAAAGACATGATGAAGATTTTTAGAATAGAAATGTTACGTACGACACTAACTGGCTTGGAATGGATGACAGCTTTTAGACAGTGGGTTTTTTCCGCCCAGACTGTTTTCGAACGCTTTCAAACTTTTCGCCCGACTAAAACGTCTCGCTATAAAGGAAAGGATTTTTTAAGGAGAAACCATCTTGGGATGCCCGTCAGCGGGAGAGAGAGAGAGAGAGAGAGAGAGAGAGAGAGAGTTTGGGGCGGTTAAATTGGAAATGATTTACGATTACCGTGGTCGTGGAATGGCTACTGCTACTGTGGTGTGTTTGTTCCTTCTTGTTCCTTTAGATAGCCGTGTCCGAGGTCTGCAGAAGGGCACAGGAGAAAGAACGAAAGGATGGATAATATTTTATGCTTGCTTTCTTTGCAACATATTTCACCCCTGGCCTTGCTGCTCTCCAGTCCAGGTTTCTTACAATTTCAAACCTTTCCATTTATCGGTGTGGCGGCGGTGTCCGTTTTTGGACACGGCTCATCGCGCAGTATGTGTCCGGTCCAACCTAAATCCGTCGACCAGTTCGAAGCAGTACGAATGGGGACTGCTCGCTGTACGATGGACATACAAACGGACAATGGACAGGGACTTTTCATCCGGCACGTTTTGGTCAGCAAGAATTTTGGTCACAGAAAGGCTTAGCCCCGCACGATTGGATGGACGGTTGAAAGTGTGCGCGCGCGAAGGAATTTTTTCGTCTCGAATTTCTCCACCAACACCCTGCTGGGACACGGAAATCGGTGGGACAATGCTTCCTTGCTGTGTTCCACTTTGTCGAGAGTCTATCAAACAAAAGATCAGTGCCGGGCGCAGGGAATGATAATAATGTAGCGCTATGGAATGCAGCGTCAGTGTCGGTGGAAATGGAGCTGAAAAGACACGTTATTTGATGGAGGGAAAGCTTAAAGCTGACTAACGACTTTTTAACGAAAATGCCATCAGCATTAGGAAGAGCAAAGCACAGCTTGAATGAAAACTTAAACACGTTCGAGTATGAAACGTTTTGTGTAAATAACGATTAAACGACATCTCCGCAGGAAGTGGAAAGAAACAATCCCGAAAGCAAATGAAAACGCCGAGCGTCCAGCTCGACCCTGCCCACTGCTGCGGCTACAGTTCCGGGCAGCCGTTCGGGAGCCCACAGCCCAACGCCCACACGGCTCTCGAGTCGAGTCGACGAAAATTCATCATCAGCAAAGCCGCAGTCACATCAAGCCGTTGTCAATCAATTTCGGACCGAGTAGTGTGTGGGGTGGGCTTGGGCGGCCAAAGCCACCCGTTCGTCTCGCCAAAGCGCCCGTGCGCGCCAGCCCGCCCGCCCGCCGATCCCATGCGAGCGAAACCGAGAGCGCCGCGCTGGCGCCCGAAAAATCAATGTCCCAGGCCCCGAAAAAAGAGCGGTGTGTCCGCCTGGGCGCCGGGCACATTCGGAGGTTGAGTTTATTTACCGCAAATGATCACAATCGGAAAAGCACACAGCATACACAACCATTGCTTACCATTGCAAACAGAAATCGTTGTTGGATCAGATCCGATTCCGATTCCGACTGGGCAGGGGAGGATTGATTTGCAGTGGACGCGTTTCTTTTTTAGCTTTCTTTCAGTTCTCCTTCCGGGAAACAGCCCCCACTCACGGCCAAGCGGAGGCTGTGGTGTGTATTTGCCTGCAGCCGCTTAAGGACACACAATTAACGCTCGAGGACGTATCGGGGAATCGATTCGGTCGGTCGGTGAATGTTTTGCGTTTTTCCAAGAAACATGCCAAACGGCTGTACCGTGTCCGCTGCGAATGCCCACCAAAGTGGAAATAGCACAATTCATCGACAAGTTGATTCTCGATCGAATTTCTCGTCCGTTCGTTCGACGTTCGGTTCCGTGGGTAAATATTCTGGAGCGAAGATCTGGAGCGAAGAGTGCAGTCTTTGGCTGTTGGGTGAAGTGCTGTTTGCGATGGAATTATCCTTATGCTTCCTTTTGCCTCCCCGTGCCCTCAAGATGAAGCACCCCTGACCTATCCCAGACCTGCGGGCAAAGGGCAACGCCAGCTCGGGGCAGGGAGGTAAAAGTTCACTGCCCTCCTCCCGAGCGTTGGCACTGAAGGAATGTGCAAAATCGAACGCAAACAAACGGGAAAACATTAATCTTCATCAGAACGGATCAACTACACACTCGCCTTCAAAACGGGAGCCTTCGCTCGTTTCGTTTGGGGTTCGAGGATAGGGGAAAAGGTAGGCCGAGATACCGGGGAAGTATGAGCCCTCCTGATAGTGACTGTGATGGTTCAATGGCAGCTGTGAATGAGTGGAAGTCACGCTTCCGGCACACCGGAACCAACATCCGGTGGCTTCTTATCGACTTTACAGACTTGAAAACCGTTCTTGGCCAATCTCGCGCTGCTTGCCGAGTGAATGTGTGTGTGAAATTATCTCTATATTCACCGTAGCGTAAGGCGTTGATGGTAGCTCTACCGGGGGATTTTGACGGGGGGATTTTTGGTGAACATTTGGAGCGAGTGCTGCACTTGCTGCACGAAAAGTGATAACTCATTGGCTGACGAATGGTGCCGAGATGATGGCTGTGAAGTGTGAATGGAACAATCGATTACTATTTATCATCATCCTCATCCTGCTGCTGCTGCTGCTGCTGCTGCTGGAGATATTGAATGTTTGTTTTCGCGCTTACTTTTGACAGCTTTGATGTGTAAGTGACTCAATTTGAGGGCGGTAGCAGGTCGGATCGTTGGACAGGAGAAACGGTTGATTGAGTGTTTTAGAAAGTAGAAACGAATTCCAAAGGCTAAGCATTACGAATTTGATCTATTTCATCCTTTATATAATTCTAAGAAGATAAATATCGAGACATTCCTTCCTTAAATTATTCACTCATCCGGCTAACCGAAATTAGCATTCACATCCACTAAACGTAATGTCATTTCATTCTCTAAAATCAACATTTGAATAGAGTTTTAATAGAGACGGCATTTACGACGCTCTTCACTCATTAGAAAAGTATACAAACATCCTGCGCAAAGGACATCATTAGCAGTGAGAATATATCAGTCAACAAGCACGTACATTCGCAGCTGCTGTAATGAGTTCCATAGAAATGAAATAGCCATCAAGGCCCAGGTACCGCTCTGCCGCAGCTCGCACCATTGCGGAGAGGTGTCTAGCGATGCTAGCGTGCTGCTCACCATAAATATGCTTCCCAAACAGGTTGAATTCCGTGAATGGGCCCACATTCATAAGCTTCTTAACGCTAGAAGTCTAACGGCGTGTTTATACGTGTGTTGTATGTGTGTGCTGAAGTTGCATCGTAGTCCCCACTACGATACGCACAGAGCGACGACTACAATTTCCTGCAGTCTTGGTCCGGTTCACTTGACGTGTTACCTACGGGGAACGGAAGCACAATTTATCGTTCAAAGAAGCTTTGCGTCTCATCCCGAGCATAAGACCGGGGATGAGTTTAGATCATGTGGCCTAGTGGCTCCTATTTGAAAGGGTGTGTGAATATTATGGGCTTAAAATTATAGCTGCTTTGTGTTATGGGCCCCTCATGCGGGTAGAATGTTTTTATCTGCGGTGTATACGATTCTGGATGTCTGTGGACATGTTAATTGTTCTTTGGGAGCAAAACAGAACGTTGCATCAACCATCCGTAGACGAACAAAGATAAATTTCAACTGAACTTGTTAAATAAGTCATTTTCTATCGGGTAGTTCGGTTTATAAAATATTATCCTTTTGATTGACAATTTCACAAATGAAACGAATGTTAACGTATAACTCATACAGTTTTCTCAGCTGCTTCTGAATCACTTCTGTGTTTTTTCGTATGTGTTCTTTCGACAATGTATGTGAATGCAAGCATCATACGATAAGAGCTATGTTTAAGCGTGTTTGAACCATGCGGTTAGATTGTTTGTCGGAACGCCTCATCAAATTGACGAATGAAGCTATTGATCTATCTATCGTTCATTTGAAATTGCTTCACTCGTACAATTTGTTGTACAATTTGTGAGGAAGCACCTAAAACGTATCGGAAACAACGGTACAACATCATGATTGCTATCATCAGCAGCATGCATAACGAAAGCTTAATTAATGACGTTACGATTTGCATTGAATGAAAGGCAATCAATCTACCGCCCTCATTTCAGGCTTCAATTATTTGCCATGTTTTACTCAAAATTTAAGCATTTGATTACTTGCCATTATAAGTTTCTAAAAATCATCATTTGCGCTATCAATCACATTCGTTCGTGCAGTTGTTTTGGTACTTTGCAAACTGTTATCTTAGTATTATAGTTATAGTTTTGAAATTGTAGCACTCGATGAACATGGGCAATAGAAAGATGTGTTTTTGTAAAAGAACGTAGAGAATTATGATTTATGATTTAAATTCATTTCCAAACGAACCAAACTTTGCTTCAATAAACAACATGAAACTTTAAGCAAACAATACGCGTCAAATATTGTACATCGCTGCGCAGTGCTTTTGGTCCATACGAATAGGATACGTTCATTTTACTTTGCCATTACATTGCAAGCTAATGGATCGTGTTGCAATAAACACTGTTGGTTTGAAAACATATTGTTTACAGGTGCAAACAATGTGTATATGAACCAACCTAAGCGACTCTGTTCTCTATTTGTTTACAAGAACTTTTTGGTTAAAATGAAATTTGAAATTCAATTTACACGAAAACTCAAGTATTGTTCCATCCATGATTGTTCTACAAATTCTAGCTTAATAAATATATACTTGATACGTACGCAATCATTGCAATCCATGTTGAACAAAACGTTTGAAAACAAAACAAAACGAAAAACAGAGAGTCATGTTTTCCCTGAATCCCTTAGTGTTCCGGTCCTGGACTGTAGATAAATGGTTCATTTTAAAATGATAGTACCGAGACAATGAACGAACGCCAAAAAAAGAATGACAATTTATTTACACTGACATCTCTCTGAAATGTGTTGTGTGGATGGTGCCACGAATTGTGATGGGTCATTCATCAAATCAGAATGGTTGAATGTTTGTTCAATGCACTCAATATAAAAACATTTTTAGTCTATTGTACCTATTGCCATGGTACGGTATGTAATCCGCAAACAAATGAATTTTAATGAACCTTTTTTTACAGGAAGTAGTAGCCAAAAAAAATCAATCTCTAATTCAACTAACAACCAGCAAGCTCCAAAGTCAAATAGCACCGCAACTGACGAAGTGAATAGCTCTCCAAAAGCAAACAAGCAAACGCTCCAATTGGTATGCAAAATTCAAACCGGAATGATTTGTGTCCCGGCTATTTGCAAAGTATATCTCATTCATCAACTGCGTTATTTCATTCACTTTTCTCGCCTAGCAACGGGACCGGGCAAAGGAAAACGCGAACACAGCTAAGAGTGTCGATCTGTTGTCGGGCATGCGCATTCATGGTGTATTTTCATTAATAAACTGTAGTGTAGTGGAAACAGTGGGAGTAATGGTATTGAAGAGAGCTTTTTCCACCATCCTTAAGCATTTCAAAGAATGAAACACACTTGCTAATTTATATACAGTTTTGCAATACTGATTCCAATAACTCGTTAATCGCAATTCAAAAATCAAGCGATCTTTAATACCCTTTAACTAACAAAATAACAATAAACGTAAACAATAATCGTTAAAATGTGTACGGCGTGACGAACAGTTGTAATATGCAAAATGAATAAACTTTTTACAACGCATTTTCATAGATGCATAATCTAATTTTAAAAGTACGCACGAATGGCTCGAAAATCGTTCATCGGTTTTGCCAATTGCATCTCATTTTACGACTGTGTTAAAGGAAATCGTAAAAAGGGCAACTTTTGCGACGGTTTATTTGCTCCTGCAGTAAGGGGGCCGGTGTGTAAGTGGGTAAGTGAGTATCGAAACAGTCAAGCAAACGCTCTCCATCCCCACAAAAAAAACGAGAAGAATGATTGCTCTTAACAGTATGTTACAACAATGTATTGAACCGTGAAGATGAGAGTAAACTGGAATATCGGAAATCAGTGAAACATTAATAACGAAAATTTATGTTCACACCTTCCATCACGCCACCACGGGGTCGCGTCGCTCGGTCGACGCTTGCCCTATGCGGATGGCATGCGGATCAATGGGTCGATTGGTTAGGTGTTGTCAAGAAAAAAAAACAACACGCTCCAACACACGGTAATTCCTTCTCCGTATTTATTTTCCGGTTTATGTCAACACCTGAAACGGGGAGTGCTGTGTTGTAGGAGCGCGAACGGTACCGCGGGGGCGGTGTGCGATATGCGAGCGCCCGGGATGAAAAATTGGAGTGGAAAATTATCATAAGCCAATACAAATAATGATTACACATATTTCAAAATGAAGTTTTCACCACCCTCGAACGGATGGTACCGGTGGAACCGGTTGCGCGTAGGAAGGATACACGCGGCAATGGTGCGGCCGGTAAAGATGAAAATTTACTCTGCCGCTAGAGCGTCGTAATTTATGCCCATTAAATTGCATGCCAACGGTTTAGCTGGTTCGGTGAGCTTCATTTAGTGTGTGTACTTTTTCTTCTACTCTTTTTTTTCTTGCTTTGTTTTTGCATACACCGAACGCTAATGTGATGATGACAGTACGCCCCGTGCGGATACGCATTGTGTGCCCATGCAATAATGCCGTGAGACTAGGCTTCGACCGTGCGCCATTCATTATGCATTATGGGATTATAGCACGAAACGAAACGAAGCATCGACCTTCGAATGGATGTCGTCAACAGGCTTTCATGTTGTTCATTAACGAACCTTGGTTCTTGGAATAGCCATGGAGCCGAATTAAGCGTGACGAGTGTGATATGCAGCGATGTACGTAACAAGGACATTTGAAATTCCTTCAGCACATAACAAGTGGTTTATGATTAATGATGTTATGAGGATTTTTTTTAACAAAGGACAGTTTTAATTAAAGTACTGAGAATACGGAATATAGTTTTTAACTACTAGCATTTATAGGTCAAATACTCTAAAATATAATAAAAAGTTAAAATGCTGCTTTTTGCGTCGTCATTAACTGGCATGTTAGAAAGAGGAGTCACAGCAGTAGCTGACATAATTCTCAACTCAATAATACTTATGATTCCTTGCTTTCTGAATGTTTTAGTTTCAACGTTGGAGATAATATAGTTAAAATCAACTTAGATTAAAAAACCATAATGTGACCAAAGGTTTTACGTACAAATTCAATAAATTACTTAAGCATTGAGGAATACAACGACTTATTCGGCTATAAAACTAAAAGTCATCAAAATATGTAGCTTTGTAAAAAAAAATAAAAGTAAGTTATAGTTTATATAGAGTTTTGAGATATAGTTGACTGTTATAGTTAACTGTTAAGTTGTTATAAACTGTTATATTTTATTTGATACATTTGAGTACAATTGGATAAAATGGGTTTAAACATGGATTTAATATTTGCCATCCATTAGCTGTTGAGTGCAATTTTACTCATTTTAATGGAGTTGTAATCTAATTTGCAAGCACAGTGACAGTAATTGCGCGCTGCTAGACAGCAAACCACCAAAAGCGGTAAATCTATAACACCGCCCCAGTTATTAAACAAATCATCAAATCGGACACATAAATCTAAGCAAATGACCTACTTGTTCGGGTGTCCCCAAGAGAGATTAATCAAATGATTATTTATCAAACATCCACACACCCTTCCGCTCGCTGCATGCCAGTTCTATTGATATCTGCGATTAGTTTAAATTAGTAGTGGATGTAGTGAAAATCCTGTTTTCTTTCTTGCGATTCCACCAACGGCAGTTGTTTTCACGCTCGTCGTTTGATTTACCGTGCGTACATTGAACTACTGATTTTACATCACGCCTCCCATGTACACCGGCCCGTGCCCGTTGTGTGCAATCGTGGTGGCCACACAGATGACATTTGCAAATTAACACCACTGAACAACGCTGCAGGCGAACAACCCGCCCCAGGCCGGAGGACAAAATGCAGCACGGAATTTGCATTTGCAAATCCAAACACGTCCCCATCCCATAACCCTGTCCCCGTTCAGCTTGCGGTCGTACGCTCCATGCGCGCCAATTACGCGACAGTCAAAACCTAATCAGGAACGCAACCCCCGAATCGATCGAGGTCTCGCGGCCTCGTCCCGCGGTCGGCCGGAATTTCGCAGGAGGTCACGGTGTGCGAGAGCGCGCGTTGAATTTACCAAATTGATGTTTTTCATTAGGGGGCTCTTTTGTGGCGAAGGCACGTGCCGCTCTGGTACGCGGTGGTGGTGGATCACAGGAAACGGCGCGCAGAAGACAGGTTCGCAGGTTTGGATGAATGTGCTGCATTAAATGAGTGGAGGAAAAAAGCAACAGAGTACCATCACCTCTCGGTATGGTAACATTTCATACACAGATTTGTATGTGGCGGGCGAAGCACAACATCCCCACCCAACACGGCGCGTGTTAGCCGCAACCCTGGTCGCTGTCTTGCACAATCACAGCAGCAGCAGCGGTGGTCCGAGCAGTGCAACGCAGCAGTACCGCGCTTGCACGCCAACCGCCAAAAAGCCTTCGGTTTGCACGTAAACGGTGTCTTGGACGGCAGTCTTTATCGCAGCCAGTATGGGTATGGTAAGGTGAGCTTGAATCGGTTGCAAATTAATCACACACGCGTAATGGAGACACCGTTTAGCACGATGTGCAAATTTAAACGATGCTGTACGGGTGGGGTACGATGTATCGCTCATTAGTGATTACCACTGTCAGCTGGGGTTTTGTGTGGAGTTGGATTGCCACCGGATCGGAGTGGACGAGCAATAATTTAGTTTGTGCGATTATTTACACATATTAAAATATTTGTCTTACAGAGGTGATACAAAGTGTAGTAATGTTGGATGAATAAATTTCAATATTTGTGCTGCGCTGGATAATAATGACGGCCTCACACGCAAATATGTAATAGAAGAATGTTAGATTTTAAGATTAGATTCAATTCTTGATGAACGGGCGAATGAGGCCAAGAGACTGAAAGTGTCTTTAAAAAAATGCAGATATGTTAGCCTGAATCCTTTGCTTTACATTTCTTTTTGATAAAAAAAGAGTCTTACAAATTGGACAAAGAAGTGTTTAAAGTGAGGTTACGTAGAAAATCTTGATTGCTTGCTTGCTCTGATATCATTTTTTTCCATTAGTTAAGTCTCTTTTTGTAAATTCATCTTGAATCATAGCTAAATTTTGGAATTTGACCTACATTTGCCATGAAGTTTGCCGAAAATTGTTCCGTGAAATTCCCTCAATGATGCACAAGCTTATAAGAAATCAATTTCAGAACTCTGAAGTGGCTGGTTTGGACCAATATCAGTTCATTAGTGTGTTTAAGATCAGTTTCACAGTCAGAATATACATGATAGTCATTGTATATGTTCAATATTGTTTACTAAACCGAAAAAGATAATAGGTACAGTTGCTGTACTTGTATGCGCTTGCTACTACTTCCTAGTCCTAAAAACCCTTCTTCCTCTTCTATTTGGCGTAACGTTCTGAGACATATTCAGTACCACAAAGGTAGATAGTCAGTCCTTGCTACGGGTAGACGGTCATTATGAGGATTGATCCCATGACGGGTAGGTTATTGAGTCGAAGAAGTAGACGACTGCATTAAAGGATCTCCCTTAAAACTTGAAATCCTCAATTACTTAAAAACTGCTTATACTATTCACCATCCTATGCTCAATTCTTAAATGTTAAATGTTTTACTTATTCAACAATAGTAATTTTACGATGAAATGAAGCTGGATATACTCCCAGGTCCAATAACTCGACAATTACACTTAACATCATCTTAACCTTTAATTAACCGCTCATCAAGATGATGATTTGTCGAGATTTTAAAAGTCTAATTTTGGGCCTCGTTATTTGGTGACAGTTGACGAATATGCCAACAACTAAAAAGGAAAAGAAAATTTGCACCCAACTTAAACAAATTTTTTGGATTGGTTGATCCATTTCAGCTTACATTTGTAGTAAATGAAGGAATTTCCGGCACCTTATTGCACATTGCGAATGAAATGTTACTAACAACATACCACTTTCAAACATTCAACAGAAGAAGTAGTTTGTCCATGGTCATGGCCACACATAATTTATACACCTTCTCCTTTCAATTGCAGTGTTTTCACCATTTCCATTGCTATTTTCACGTTGAATCCCAAATGTTCACTAACTTCACTAACTCACTTTCCCGTGCACTTTCTTCCACCTACCTGAACATCGCCCCGCTCGCTCTCTATCACAGCTTGGCTTAGATGGTTGTTCTTCGGCGTGACCGGCAGCTCCGTAGCTACCTCAGGCCGGTTGCGGGTCGTGAAGGGTAACGCTGCGGTGGCCTGCTGTCGCCGCCCGGCCGTCGGTGTGGTGCCGCTTCCGGTGGCCGGCGCAACACGGCCGGATCCACCGAGCGGCGGCGGCGGTGTGCCACCCGTGGTCGAGAAGCTGGGATTCGTGGCCACACTGTTGAAGCTGTCGAGCGAAGCGGTCTGCGGCATGTAGCTCTGGTAGATCGTGTTGCTCCCGAACGGAGTCGTACTAATGCTGACCGGTCCATTGGAGAGCTGTGGTGCCCGGTGCGTCGTGTTGTACAGTGGTCGTTGCACTCGATTGAAGTGGTAAATGCTGTGGACAGGACGTGTGTGAGTGCACGCGATGGAAGTAAGAAAGAATAGAGAGCAAAACGATCTATTGAAATTGAATGTCCCAAGCAATAGGCTAGGTGGTTTTGATGCGGTACATAAAAGGAGCGTGTGCGATCGAGATTGCAGATCGGACAGCTGATCGGCTGCTTACCTTGGCGAGTCAAACTCATTCCGATTGCTCTGATGACGTGACGATATCGATGACATTGCCCGGTCACCTCGGGCCGCTGCCATCATGTAGGTCCACATAGCGGCTCATTTCATCGGGTTTCGGGTCGGTGTGCAAGCGAACGGTTCTTATCGTCCCATGCACCGGTGCCTCGTTTCAGGGTGACGGCTCTCAATGGATGGATCTCGCTCAACACGACACTAGTGCAGACTATTTTCTAGTGGTGGCGACACACCGTATGCCCTCTATGATCGACACGTTGCTACTGGTGATGCGGTGGCTTGGTGAAAAACCGGCTACTCTTTTGTCAAGCAACGCCCGTATCGTTCACTTCCGACCTGCTTCAACAGCACGAGACGAGAGAAATTCCAAGGCTCGATCTACATTAACCAAAGCGTCGGGTATATGGAAACCTTCCTTTGGGTCAAGGCTTAATGGGGTGGTTCAGTTGCTGTCGTCAATCGAAATGCGGGTCTCAATTGATCCAAACAAACCGCTCTGGGTGAGTGGAACGAATTCAGCAAACCGTGTCAATTTGTTGTCGTTGTACTTTTCGTGACTTCAATGCAGGTGTGTTGGCTACGTAAATAAAACGAGAGAAAATAGATACAGAAAAAGCAAATGAAAACCCAGTGTATTCAGAAGTTATCGGAACTGTAAATAAGAAAAGCGAATTTCATCATCAAATCTAAAGAATGTCCTAAAGCAACCAGCCCAACCGAACGTGCCGATATCCGACGAAAATGGGATTAAACATAACTTGACGGTTGTGCGTGTAATGATCAGCACGTTCCATTGTGTCCCTAGCGTTGGCAAGATTTATTACAGCCAAAGCATATCTTGCCTTAAAATCCCTGTAAGCTGTAGGAAAGTGAAATTGTAAATAAATCTTCACCGTCGGCAACGTCTTCATGCTCGAGCTAGTCCTTGAATGTCTGAGGGTTTTTTTTTGTCTGAGGGGAACCAATGGTTCAATAATGGCCCCAAAAAAAAAACACCTGCGTTAACGAGCTTTAAACTCGCTGGCACACGTGTGTGGTCGTTGTGTCTTCGTTATTTTGAACTGCTTTATCATTTTGCTGAAGAATGCTCGCGCTCATTATCAAACGACGAACAGAACGCGATCCGTGTCGTGTAGAACGTGTTGAATCGTCTGGAAACACTTTTTGTTTGAAGTGATAAGATGATTCTTTACAATGCACAGCAGTTTTGCTCATCGAGTTAAACGAGGAACAGTTTTGGTTTATTTTGAATTTACACAACAATCATACAAACAGTGTGTGTGTGGCTCAACAAAACCAATTAGTTATATGTTTTATGAGTCTGCTATAATAAGCAGCGTAATGTACGTCATGGTTTGCATTTAGTAGTATATACATCAAATACAATATCTTTTAGTAATATTTTAGATTGAATATTAGACTTTACTAAAAAGAAATTATAATTAAGGAAAATTTTGAAATATCAACACAATGAACGAAATACTTTTATTGCGCCTCTTATATAAAACCATTGTTTACTGTTATGATTGTACCGAGCTCAGTCACTTATTTATTACCGCCTCGAATTGCTGATGCTCGTAAAACAAGAGGAGTGTCTTTTCTTTCCATTTGGCTTCGGCAAAGGGTTGAAGGGTGCAACAGTATTTGACGTGGTTGATGTTATTCCTCCTGAATGTTGTTCTTTTTACATCAGCTCATAAACACGATGCTCGAATGTTGAAGGTTCCGCAAAAGCTATTTTGGGTTATTCTTGTTTTTTATTTGTTTTTGCTGAAACGTTCTTTACGTATGTTTGCATAAAGGTCTGTGGATTTTCAACAAGAGTTTTGCAAAAGAAAACATTTTGCTTTCCAAACAACATGAATATATGTCGATAAAAATGAAATGAATTCAATTAAATGTGCATAAAATATTTTTTAAAAACTTAACAGCTTTATATTTTTTTCTGATACATTGAAACAGCTCACATCATTTCACATTTGTTTTTATATTTGGTAATAGAAATTTTAAAAAATGAATTGCAGTAGGTAATAGGTAATAGTTCTCATTGTTTACAGCAATTACCTATTACCTCGGACAAAAGTACCATTCAATCATGAAAAACTTCCGTCCGTTAACCGTCCGTTTGTCAGATGGAAAAGAAAATTCAACGAAACCAATCGTTCGCTGTGTAAAACTATCCCGAAAGCAGACCATTAGCAGGCAAGTGGAAAGTTTCCTCGAAAACTATCACAAGTAATTTTATGGCCTTTCACATTATCACAGGTCGTCACATTCGAGCGAATCCATTGCCACGGTGGTAAAGGCAGCAGAAAAGGAGATCCGTTGCACGAAAGTGCAGTCAAGTTAATCGGAACTGGCGTGCAAGCGAACGATCCTATGCTGCATAATCTCATCCTCCTCATCCGTGTGCCGTGTCCGCCGATTGGTAATGCACGGTGTGACGTAAAACTTTTCAAAGAAACAGGTGGTGGTAGTGGTAGAAGCGCTATTCTTCAACCTGTCAGCAGCAGCAATCCCTGACGAACTAGCGTAACCCATACCCTGAATGCAGTGTGTTCTGCTCCAACCATAATCGATGATCCATTCATTGGAAAGTTTTTACAACCCTTTAGCTCTCATTCCTCCCCAGGAGCATCCGGACGTTCTGGGACGGTTGTGTTACTTCACACCGGTGTTGTAATTGTTTCCACCTCGTAGTATGAAAAATGGTTATCCTATTGCTTTCGCTCTCTCTCCCTCTTGCTGTATTTCTTATTTGCCATTTCACATTCAGATTATGTGAAACAGGACAAATGGGGAAAGTTCGGCAGCGCGTTGCGTACTATGCGTACTGTTGGTAAACTCATTAATGAAACCAATTCATCGTTTTGTACGCCTGAACGATGCTCATTAACCTGTTTATTTGAAATTGAATCAAATTAGTTCGACTCGGTTTTACCAAGCGTTAAAAGCAATAGAGAGAAACGGTGGCAGATATGGGGGTGGTTTGAAACAAAAATCGCTCAACTTACAAACGATTAGCATAAAACAATAGACTTTGGTCGGGCTTGATACAACGTGTTCACCACAATTTCTTGTTTTTAAACAAGACGGATAAACAAGGCTTTAACAGGCGTTTAATTTCCATTCGGTAGAATTATAGCAAACTCACTCATAGTACCGTAAAAATCTTAGTTTGGGAAGTATACAAAATGAAGAGTTTTGTCAAAACAAACCCTGATTTAAAGAATCTTTCTTCTTGAAAGATGAAAGAGAACAAACACAACAAATTTGGATTAATAACTTAAGTTAGGCTCAAAGCAAATTTGAGATACTACATATTCATGTTAAATTTCCGCTGCAAGTGTCATAATGAATACCTGTAAGTAGGAAACAATTTGAACTCTCTTGTGGATTATTCGTTTTTAATTTTTAATTTTGTTTTTGGAAAATCTCTCCAAAGCGTAGTATCTCCATACATCATCTTCTTTTAGCATCCTCGTAAGACGCCACCCTGCCCGTCGTAATTACCATATAATATAACATCGTTTTCCAACTATCATTCAGAATGTAATAAAATACTGTCCTTAAGCACCCTTAAACGCAATACCGTGAAACTTTAAGTGGAAAAGAATAGCTCCCTCCCCATTTTTTTTACGATATTCTTTTTCTCCCCCGTCACTGGTGACCAATTAACCTAGTTCCGAGATGGGTGAGTAAAATCTAGTTTTTACAATCGTGCACAAAAACACATCCCGTGTCATAAAGTTTTGTTCGCCGGCGATTTTTTTTGTCACTTCCTGTCAAAACTAAACCATCCATCATGCGTCGCTTAACGACCTGCAGCAATTCAATTGTGAAATATGTCGCGCAGCTCGCGCAAACTATCTCCAAACGGACGGCAAATCCAATTCCGGACCATTTGCTCCGCGCCATCGACCGTGAGCATAAAACTTTCGCTCTTGGAGCTTTTGTGTGTTTTTTTTTGTTTGCCTCTTCCGTGGTATGTTCTTTATCAAACATAATTAATCGCCATTGTCGCCCGTTATCTGGCGGATATCCGCGTCGAAATGGAATGTTGCCAACCGAGCGTCGCAGGTCCTGTGCGCATAAAAACGCGCACACGAAGGAAGATTAAAAAAATATTACCCCAAAAGTGGGTTACAATCGGTGAATTGAGACCAACTAACACGCAGACAAATACAGGGGCATAAAATGGCCACACGGCTCAAAGGGCACGTACAGTGTGACGCCAGGGGGAAAATGGGTTTTCGCTTTCGCTTTTTCGCCCGCCTTTTGTTTTGCACTATTTACTACGGCGAACATGACTTGCCGTTCCGGGATGTAATGGTTTTCCTTCTGTGCGGTACGATATTTCTTTACCACTTACTATTGCAAGAAATGGCGTTTTTTTTCTCATCGGTTTTTATGGGAAAACAGTTGTGGTATAGAAGAAAACCCCAAACAACAACAACGACAAAATGAAGAAAAAACGAAGGTACCTCGGAAAGGGATTGATTTCGTTCGATTTCAGGAAGGAACGGTTCGCTTCGTTTTCATCCCATCCCCGGGGCAACAAATAAAGGATCATCGTCCCACAGGACGTCCTCTTAGGTTTCAGGTGCTCGATCGAACAATGAGAGTGGGGCAAATAATAAAGAAAGAATATTATACCATCATTTTGCCATTCCTCCCCATGCAACCCCATAAGTAGCCGGAACGGTCAGTTGGTCAGTTGACCCACGGTCTTTATCTTTGACACAGGGGACGTATCGAAGGGCCTGGCGTTCGCTGCTTTAGCAAACAGAATGTTGCCTCGGTTTGTATTGTTGTTGCTGCGCAGCAATAACAGGGCAAAAAGGCACACACAGACACACAACAAGTCTGCTTTCACCAGTATAGAGCTCTATGCAAACCAGCAACAATAGTCAGCAAGACAGCTTTGCCTTTTCAAACACTGCTCTGCGGCTTCGGCAAGGCTTTGCAAAGGCAAATTACGGCGAAAAATAGAGGGCTACGGCCCACAAAAGCATAATAAGAAATGTCAACAGTAGCGAGGTCCGAACAATTTCTACATGTTTCCATTTGCTGGCAGACTACGGCCCCGGTACTACATCGACTCGTGCCGGTGAGTGTTACGGTTGGGGCGATGTTATAAAAGGCGTTTTCTTTGCGCAAGAAATGAAAATACACTCAAAAAATATACGCACACCAGGCCAGACTGGTGTTTAACGTTTTATTGTTTAGTTTTGCCTTCCGCGAATGTTTGCTCGAGGCTACGTGCGAATGAAGGTGGTTGCGTAAAACAGTTCTGTATTAGATTAAAGATTAAAATTTAAACCATTTCAAATGCTTTGTTTGTCTACCAAGATTACATAAAACGTTACAAATATGTACATACATTCAAAGCAAATTTCATTCGAAGGAATGAACAGTAATCAAAATTAGCGTCAGAAAATACAACATACAAATGTTCCAACACATTTTAAATTTGTTCACAACGCATTCGAACGCTTTTCCCAGTACGCTCCCGAAGGGGGTAAACTGTGACGAATGGTTCGGTGTGTACTCGTGCCGATTAGATCCCTTGTTGACCGTTTGCCGAGCAGCAAATCGCTGTAGGTGTAGATTATTTTTCACGGGCACTTCATCACCAGCGCACCAGTTTTTGCCTACAACATCCCTTATCGCCAGCGCACTGAGCATTTCAGTGACGGAAACATGTGTCTACCATATCTAACAATCTGCACCGTAGCAAAGCACTGCGTAGCGTATTGGTCCCTCGTGTATGTGAGCTATCCATACACGTGTGTGCCACCCCTTACGGTAAAGCACAGACAGATACGGTGGATCAATTCATTTCCGTTCGGATATTTGCCCGATAGTCGGCATGCGGATGCAGCCAAGCGCCCGGAAATCGGGTAACGAATCATACACCGATATACCGGAGGGAAGGATTGCGTTGTGGGTCAAATTAAAAGGAAGCTGTTTCGAGCGCTACCTTCCCGGTAGTGCGGTACATTGCGCAGAGCCCGGGACTGAGACGGATTGATTGAACTCAATAGCATGCATCATCATATCGATACGTTTTCATTGATCGAACGATGCACGAGACACGTTCCCGGGATTGAGTTGTACATCTGTCGAGGTAACAGTGTTCGCAAGATTGGTTCGCAAAATTGCGCACTATGAATGGTTGCATAAGTATTAACATGACATGTATTATGAATGTTAAAGCAATATCGATTGTTGGTGGAATTAAGCACAAAATAGTAACTAAATAATTTTAATATATGTTTTTTAAAGCACAGCTTCTATTAAAAGGTTTTACGGCATTACACGGCTAATGTTATTCGATGTAAAGTTTGGTTTCGTTCCAAAATTTATTGGGCGTTTTCAGAGTTATTTGGACTATTTGTATTGATTTTCAACGGGATAATATCAATAAATCGTGGGAGTTTTTCAAAATTGTACGATAAACGGTGATAAAATCGTGAGACGAAGTCACAAAATTACTAAAAACAATAAAACAAATTATGGCAAAACAAATAAAAAGAGTTACTGCCGTTTTAAAGCATTTAAATCATTGCTGCCGTGTTTGGAGTCACGAGATGATGCATTTGTCAAACTGTATATGTTTGATTAAAGTTATTAATTTGTAGATTGGAAAGCGATAAACGGTTACGCTAAACTGATGACAACCGTTGTCGGTCAAGGCCTGTCTATACCACTTGTGGGGTTGGCTTTCA